>WNGW01000064.1:2772-30600 GCA_011952105.1 Coreoperca whiteheadi
GGGGGGTTGATATAAAAGGGGCGGGGCATCAATCAATCAAACTCGGATCAAAAAGTGACAGGTGGTGTTCCATTAATCTCTCTCTCACATGCATGTGTGTGTCTGCCTAATGTCAGAAAATGCTGGCTATTTTGTTATTTTAGTACCCAGCTGATGAGGACACAAAGTTTGTTATAATTTCGTTTCATATGGAGTTCAAAGTTTAGTCATATTGTGGTGATTTATGCTATTATGTTTAGGCTAGCAACTGCTATATTAGCTAAAATTATGGCAATTGTGTCCATGATTCAGCCGGAGATGCAAAAGTTAAACCAGGCCTCTCAAGTCTCACGCATTGGGCGTGAGACACACACATTTCAACCCGTTCACACCCTCACACGCCACACCTTGAATTTGTCACTCAGAAAAATCTCCAGGATAACGCACACCAAGTTACGCCGCTATTAGAGGAAACAGGCAAGTTCTCCATAGAGTTCTGCCAAGTGTCATGCATTGAGCGTGACAGTCATATATTTATATATTTATCATATATTTAATATGCTGCAGCGCCCTAAAATGTATTCGGCCGTGCCGCTCTCCCTGTGGACCAGGCAGGAATCAAGCGCGTCTCCAGGAATTGTTCACCATCATCCTCCTTCACCCACTTCTGGTCCAGGGGGGATGTCACTCTTGCCTGTCTTCAAAACTTGAGAGCCCTGGTTACACTATGCTATTTGTCTTCTCTGGTGCAGTGGCAAAAACGAAAGACTGATGGAAGACCAGGAAATGATGCCCAATCAGTTGAAGGTAAGTCACACACAGCTCACACATGATGCTTGTTAAATGCTATAATGCTAAATGATGTAATTCTATTGTTACCTTAGCCAAAAGCTAACGTTAGCTAAATGCTAACGGCAACCGCTAATGTTAACCTCTAATGTGGTTGAATGTGAATGTGGTAATAATAATTTAATGATTAAGTAATGAGGAACTACTTAGTAACTACTCAGTATGATGTGCCACTTTACTTCAGGGGACACAAAAACAGTAACTAATGTTTAAGTAATTGGTAATGAATGAGTTCCTCTGTGGTCAGAGACCAGACAGGCAGACAGTAGGAGATGGTGGAAAGAACCACTGCATGTAAGTAAGTTTTAGAAACAGACAAAGACAAGAATAGTCTGATTCTGTTGTAGACATAAAGTTTTTGCTGTATTCTTATACAGACACTAGGTGTGCTCTCTGTAGCTGAGATGTGAGTCCAGAAGCACAACAAGGTATTTATAAGTTGTAGCTGTTTTCAGTGTAACACCAGAAAAGAAGACTGTGGTGGATATCTGCAATTGCTTTGGGGTGAGTGGAAAAACATGCACTCACTCTTTTTTACATTTATGCTCAGTTGATTCTCAGTCAGCCATTGTTCAATGTTTGTAAGATCAGATGTCAATTTTGAGTTCATAGTGTTAATATTTGCATTAGCATCAAGATACTGCAACACCTGCTCTTAAGAGGTACATGTATCATTCTTAATAGGAGTAAAAATAAGACGTAAAGGGTTCAGTATGTTTTTAATTAATTGTTTTGTACGATGCGTCGTCCGAGTGTTTATAGCTTTTCATACTGAAAGGTGAAAAGCCTACCATCATAGGCTCTCCTGGCTTCATCGCACTGCCTCCCTTATCGCTTACCAACAGCTCAAATGGCGTAGATTTGGGTATGGACGGTAGGAACACGACTGTACCAAATTTAATATTTTTTATTTAAATTTTTTATTTCAACAATCTTGTCAGTTTAACTTCACATCCCTATATTAAGGTTCATGAAGAGCTGCCATGTTTGTGTGTTTCCTGTAAATACATGACCAGATAATATGGCAACCCTCAGACTGTACTATGCATTGTTTGAAGCCCAGTTAGATAATATCCAGGTAGTGTTGTTCTTGGGATGAATGGGCAGCAGTGGGTATTTATAGTTAAATGATTCAAACATCACAGAATTTAAAATAAAAATAAAATTCTTTGCTGAATATAACCTGTAATATACAGAATATAACATCAGTCAAATCATTTTAGATTTAAATTTGTGTTCATTGCCCAAACATCTTTTTAACATCTACCAACCTTTGGATGTGAAAATAAGGCAAAGAACCAAAATGTCAACAGCTTTGAGAATAAGAATGATCTATAATCAAAGATTAGCAATGGTCCTCTCTGACATCAGTAACTTGCCTTCCCCTTTTTCACAAAACATGCCTAACTGTTGTCTGTGAATGCCATGCATCATTTTATCAGGAAAATCCTGGTAACAGCAGCTTGACCAAAAACAAAACAGGCAGGTGGCGCTGCAAGCTCTCAGGTAAGCTCCTAATAATTTGGGTGAATGTGAGTTCATGTGTTGATTGCAAAATAAGTGGAAGTTTTTGGAATGCTTTAAAGAAAGCTTAGTGCTTAAGGAAACAGCTACACAGTCTCAGATGAGGTCTTAAAATGGCATACAGCAGACTGGTTAAAACAGTAGCACATTATCTACTGGTTATTTTTATGTATTTTGAGTAACATTTATTTAGAACAGCTAATGTATGTAAGTTCAATTCAATTAAATTCAATTTTATTTATATAGCCCAGTATCACAAATCACATTTGCCTCAAAGGGCTTCACAATCTGTAACATACGACACCCTCTGTCCTTAGACCCTCGATTCGATTAAGGAAAAACTACCCAAAAAAAACCCCTTTTAACAGGGGAAAAAATGATAGAAACCTCAGGAAGAGCAACAGAGGAGGGATCCCTCTCCCAGGACGGATAGACATGCAATAGATGTCGTAAGTACAGAATAGATTTATAGCATCAAAACTATAACATATACAGCCATGATGGCAAAATTGTTGTATATATATATATATATATTATTATCTTAGAAATGTTTAGGTGGTAAAACATAAGGGAAGATGATGGGTCCAGACGGACAACCGAGCAGCTCCAGGTGGAGCCCAACGAGCAGGACCCGAGCCACTCGTCCCCTGCACCATAGACACAGCAGCACTGCCCCAACAGGTCGCCATAGTCACCGATCCAGATACATGTCGGGACACTGAAATACCTGCTGAAAGTGACAGTAAGAAAGAAGAGACGGACGACAAAGCACAAAACTCCGGGAGAGGGAAGAAGTCAAGTTAGTAACATGCATTTATGGGATGAGAATGCATATGGATGGAGAGGAGGACAGAGGTGAAGAGAGAGAGGTTCATCATGGGAAGTCCCCCGACAGTCTAGCCCTATAGCAGCATAACTAAGGGATGGTTCAGGACTCTCCTGAGCCAGCCCTAACTATAAGCTTTATCAAAGAGAAAAGTCTTTAGCCTATTCTTAAATGTGGAGATGGTGTCTGCCTTCCGAACCCGAACTGGGATCTGATTCCACAGGAGAGGAGCTTGATAGCTAAAGGCTCTGGCTCCCATTCTACTTTTGGAGACTCTAGGAACCACAAGTAACCCTGCATTCTGAGAGCGCAGTGTTCTAGTGGGGTAATAAGGTACTATGAGCTCTGTAAGATACGACGGTACCTGACCATTAAGAGCTTTGTAGGTGAGGAGAAGGATTTTAAATTCTATTCTGGATTTCACAGGGAGCCAATGCAGAGAAGATAATATTGGAGAAATATGATCTCTTTTCCTAGTTCCTGTCAGTACACGTGCTGCAGCGTTCTGAATCAACTGGAGAATCTTAAGGGACTTTTTCGGGCTGCCTGATAATATGGAATTGCAGTAATCCAGCCTTGAAGTAACAAATGCATGGATTAATTTTTCTGCATCATTTCGAGACAGGAAGTGCCTGATTTTTGCAATGTTACGTAGGTGAAAAAAGGCAGTCTGTGAGGTTTGCTTCATGTTGGAGTTGAAGGATAGATCTTGATCAAAGATAACTCCTAGGTTCCTCACAGAGGTGCTGGAGGCCAGGGCAGTGCCCTCTAGAGCAATTATATCTGCCGACAGTGAGTCTCGGAGGCGTTCGGGGCCAAGTACAATAACTTCAGTTTTGTCCAAGTTAAACATCAGAAAATTTCTGGTCATCCAGGTTTTTATGTCCTTAAGGCATGATTGAAGTTTAACTAACTGATCAGTTTCATCCGGCTTAATCGATAAATATAACTGGGTATCATCTGCATAACAATGAAACTTTATGGAGTGCTTTCTAATAATATTGCCCAAAGGAAGCATATATAAAGTAAATAGAAGTGGTCCAAGCACAGAACCTTGCGGAACTCCGTGACTAACTTTGGTGTGAATGATTCATCGTTAACATATACAAACTGAGATCGGTCTGATAGATAGGATTTAAACCAGCTTAACGCGGTTGCTTTAATTCCAATTAAAGGTTCCAGTCTCTGTAATAGAGTTTGATGGTCAATGGTATCGAATGCAGCACTAAGATCTAGCAAGACAAGTACAGAGACAAGTCCATTGTCTGATGCAATTAAAAGGTCATTTGTAATTTTCACCAGTGCTGTTTCTGTGCTATGATGCACTCTAAAACCTGACTGGAAATCCTCAAATATACTATTGTTATTTAGAAAGTCACATAGCTGATTAGCAACAGTTTTTTCAAGGATCTTAGAGATAAAGGGAAGGTTAGATATAGGTCTATAGTTGGCTAAAACCCCTGGATCGAGTGTGGGCTTTTTAACAAGAGGTTTAATAACAGCTACTTTAAAAGACTGAGGTACATAACCTGTCAGTAAAGACAGATTGATCATATCTACAAAAGACATACTAACTAATGGTAGAACATCTTTAAGCAGCCTAGTTGGAATTGGGTCTAAGAGACAGGTCGAAGGCTTAGATGAAGAAATTGTCGACGTTAGTTGAATAAGGTCGACAGGAGAGAAGCAGTCCAAGTAAACATCAGGTTTCACAGCTCCTTCCAATGCCTCTATGCTTGAAAATCGGTTGGCACCAGCTGAGGGCAGGACGTGATTAATTTTCTCTCTAATTGTCAAAATTTTATCATTAAAGAAGCTCATGAAGTCGTTACTGCTGAGGGCTACAGGAATACATGGCTCAATGGAGCTGTGGCTCTCTGTCAGCCTGGCTACAGTGCTGAAAAGAAACCTGGGGTTGTTCTTATTTTCCTCTATTAGTGATGAGAAGTAGGCTGCTCTGGCATTACGGAGGGCCTTCTTATATATTTTAAGACTATCTTGCCAGGCTAAACAAGATTCTCCTAGATAGTTGGAACGCCATTTTCTTTCAAGTTTTCGGGATAATTTGCGGGTTTCAGCGTTATACCATGGAGCTACCCTTTTTTGTTTTATTATCTTCCTTTTAAGAGGAGCAACAGAATCAAGTGTCATTCGCAGTGAACCTGCAGCACTATCAACAAGATGATCAATTTGGGACGGACTGAAATTTGCATAAGAGTCCTCTGTTATGTTAAGACATAGCATTGAGTTAAATTCAGATGGAATTTCTTCCTTAAATTAAGCTATAGCACTATCAGATAGACATCTACTGTAGTAGTATTTGACTACTGGTGTGTACTCCAGTAATAGGAGTTCAAAAGTTATTAAATAATGGTCTGATAGTGAAGGATTCTGTGGAAAGACTGTTAGATGTTCAACTTCAATGCCGTATACCAGAACAAGGTCGAGGGTGTGGCCAAAACAGTGAGTGGGTTTATGTACACACTGAAAGAAGCCAATCGAGTCTAATAATGAGATAAACGCAGTACTAAGGCTATCATTTTCAACGCTCACATGAATATTAAAATCACCTACAATAATTCTGAGAATTCAGATAAAAACTCTGAATAAGGACCACTATACCAAATAGGATTGGCTGTCGTGTTTTCCAGGTTGGGTGTGAAAGACTTAGAACAAGGCTTTCGAATGAGTTATAATTTAGTTTAGGTTTAGGGTTGATTAATAGGCTTGAGTCGAAGATGGCTGCAACTCCACCTCCTCGGCCGGTGCCTTGAGGAATGCGAGTATTAATATGACTGGGCGGAGTGGATTCATTTAGGCTAACATATTCTTCATGACCCAGCCAGGTTTCAGTGAGACAAAATAAATCAATATGATAATCTGATATCAGATCATTTACTAGTACAGCTTTAGATGACAGAGATCTGATGTTTAGGAGTCCACATTTAATTCTCTTATTTTGAGGTGCTATTTCTGTTGTGATAATTTTTTAAAAGTTATTATGTATAACTCCTCTTCTGTTAGCTTTTGATTTTATAAATGTCAGTGGCCGGGGGGCAGACACCGTCATTATGGGATTATGGGTGGGTAACTGCTCTGGAAGCTCAGAGAAGCGTGTAGGACTGCAACTCTGCCTCCTGGTCTCAACTCTGGGTTGTCATGGTTTAGGTCCACTAATAAACTCGGCCAGATTTCTAGATATGAGAGCTGCACCATCCAAAGTTGGATGAATGCCGTCTCTCCTAATCAGACCAGGTCTTCCCCAGAAAGTCCGCCAATTATCTACGAAGCCCACATCGTTTGCTGGACACCACCTCGACAGCCAGCGACGGAATGTAGACATGCGGCTAAACATGTCATCACTGGTCAGATTTGGCAGGGTCCCAGAGAGAACTACGGAGTCCGACATCGTCTTTGCATGTGTACACACCGACTCAACATTAATTTTAGTGACCTCCGATTGGCGTAATCGGGTGTCATTACCGCCGACGTGAATAACAATCTTACTGTATTTAAGTTTATCTTTAGCCAGCAGTTTCAAATATGATTCAATGTCGCCCGCTCTGGCCCCAGGAAGACATTTAACTATGGTCGCTGGTGTCGCTAACTTCACGTTTCTCAAAATGGAGCTACCAATAATCAGAGTTGGTTTCTCAGCGGGTGCGTCGCTGAGTGGGGAGAACCTGTTGGAAACGGGAACGGGTTGGTGGTGAACCGTGGGCCTCGGCCTAGGGCTATGCTTCCTTCAGACGGTCACCCAGTCGCCTTGGATTCCTGGCTGCTCGGGAGCTGCCGGGGAACGGCTAACAGTAGCTAGCTCTAGTCGGTCCGCACCGGCTACTGGGGCTTGGCTAGCAACTACCGACTGAGCTCCCATGGTGCCGAACCGCGTTTCCAAATCACTAAGCCTCGCCTCCAACGCTACAAATAAACAACATTTATTACATGTACCATTATCAGTAAAGGAGGCAGAGGAATAGCTAAACATTTGACACACCGAGCAAGAGAGAGCGGGAGAGGAAGAAGGAGAGCGAGGGAGAGAAGCCATTGCTAGCTGCTAAGGTACAGACTTGTAGCTAGCAACACTGAAGCGCCGTAAGTTCTTAGGCAAAACTAATAAATGTTCAAATGTAACGTTATAGCAGATAGTTAGTCAATGTAATGAAGAGTCGCACAAATTATCAGTGTTGAGCTAGAGCAGCAAACTACACGCTACCGGTAACAAACAAACACCTGTAACCGGAAAGGAGACAAAACGCTTACGTCAGCACGAAAAGCAAAGAGTTTGTAAGGAGCTGTGAGTCGGAAGTTATAAGTATTGCTTTGGCCTCAGATTTACATTAGTAAAATATTGAAAAACTACATATTGGGTTTTTTGAGTCTAGTCTTGCAGCAATGAATCATAGAACGCTTTCACAGTCTTTCGATGCCTCAAAAGGGAGCAGAAAAGCAATAGAAGTTATTTTTTCTACCGCTTGTTCCCGTTGGGGGTCGCGGGTTACTGGAGCCTATCACAGGGCTGACAGATAGAAGTAGTTGTTTACATTAAAAAAAGAGAGCTTGAGCTTGAGAGAAATTAAACTGCACCTACGTATATAACCTCCACACCTCCAAACTCCTGGCCAATCATTGCGTATGATTATCTGATTGTCTGTTTTGGAAAGTTACAAACATTGTCAGATTCTGCACACCTGAATCTGCCATCAGAAAGGGGGTTTCACATGCTGTTAGATGATCCAACAAGCACTTTATTTGAAGCATACTGAGGCCTTAAACATCAGTTATTACATGTGAGTATAATACATTTTTTATCTACTGCTACACCAAATATTTCTGTTCATGTCATAAATAGAAAGTGATCAGCTCTGAGACAGAGATGCAGACGGGGTTTGCAAGGACTGCTTGAAGTAAGGACAGGGGTCAGTGAGTGTTTAATCTGGGAGACGCGACGATTTGATGCTAGCAAACCTTTCAAGGGTCTTTTTTTAAAACACAGATAAGAAGCTAAGTGGTTGGAGGGGAGCAGTCAAAACAAGCCCGGGGACAGGGAAACTGACTTCTGGAAAGCCATATTTTAAGCCATGTTGTCTAAACCTTATTCCTTAATTATTTTGCTCTGTCATGTATCCTCACACAAACTTCTCAATGTTTTTTTGTACATAACACCATCCAGCATGTGTTGTCCAGAATCAGTGACAACAGTGAGCATGCTCTTCTGTACTGGTCATCATTTAAAATATGCCTCTCCATGAAGAGCCCATTAGCTTTCAGAGGACTAATCTATGAAGAATGCTCTATCAGTCAGGACTATCAGCAGGTCCTCCAGTAGTGGAACGGTGGTGTCTCTCTGTTTTAAAATGGATTTTAAAGACGAGAGAAGTGAGTGCGCCAAGTGACTCGTGTCAAGTGGACATCCTTATCTATGAAAGATGGGGTGGGTCTCTCTAGCAATGGCTCCACTGCTCTCAAGGCAGGCAGGGCTGGCAAAAAGTCAGGCAGAGAGGACATCTACTGCAGGCTTCAGCCAGGAAGGGTAGGTGCTCTGATTTTAAAAGAATCTTCTGAGTAAGAAATGATAAGTAAGAGTTTCTATAACTGAGAAAAAAACTCAAGGTAGTGCAGATTATGTGGCATAATGTAACCCACATCAGGTCTTTTGCAGGGTGGTTTAAATCAGTTATGTCAGCAAGTCCAACAGAGTAAGAATTCAGGAGTCCAGAGCAGACTGCTCTACACCAGGCAGATTGTCCCTGCTCGAGGCAGCCACAGGCCACCATGACAGAGTGGACCCTACTCAAACGTCTCCTGGATGCTGTTCACCAGCACTCCACCATGATCGGTCGCCTGTGGCTCACCGTTATGGTTATCTTCCGGCTGCTCATTGTCGCAGTGGCAACTGAGGATGTGTATACAGATGAGCAGGAGATGTTTGTGTGCAACACACTGCAGCCGGGATGTTCCACTGTCTGCTACGACGCATTCGCACCCATTTCGCAACCTCGCTTCTGGGTCTTCCACATCATCAGCGTCTCCACTCCGTCCCTTTGCTTCATCATCTACACGTGGCACAACTTGTCCAAGCTGCCTAACAACACCACCCAGAGGCAGGGGCAAGGACCTGGGGATATTCCAGGGCAGGCAGGCCCAGATGTAGGGCGAGGCGGTAGACAGGAGGTGTACGATCGGAGCTGCGACTCAGACAGCTGCTCCATCCGTTCCCATAAGCATCTAGGTCAAAGCCTGGCAGTTGAGTTGGAGGGTATTACAACCCAGAGCCTCCAGAAGGGAGACTCCAGCAACATGGTGTCCTTGAACCATGCCCAAGCTTGCACCTTCAGGGTGGGGATTGCAGAGGGTCACGTGGTTTCTGGAGGGGTTCTGTCTAAATGTTACATCTTACATGTGTGTTTACGGGCTGTTCTGGAGGTGGACTTTGTCCTGGCCCAGTGGATGCTGTTTGGCTTCCAGGTTCCTGTCCATTTCCTTTGTACCTTGGTCCCCTGCAGCCAGCCAGTGGACTGCTATGTCTCCAGGCCCACTGAGAAGACCATCTTCCTGCTCTTCATGTTTTGCGTTGGCGTTTTCTGTATCCTGCTCAACCTTTTGGAACTCAACCACCTGGGCTGGAAGAAGGTCCGGCAGGCTATGAGGCTAAGGGAGAGGACATCCTGGGGAGATTGTCCAGGTATGAGGGGGAGATATGAAACCTTCCCTCCAGATAGCCCCTCTCTCAAATCCCTTTTAGGCTTCAGGGAGGTGACCAGCACCACCTCCCTGCCCACTTTGGACCTGGTGGTGGATCACCAGCCTGACTGGACCTGTGCTGTGAATTGTGGCAGAATGTTGGAGCCTGAGGAGGTCAGAGAAACTAGACCTGAGCAACCAGAGAGAAAGGACTCCCATAAAGGAGAGAGGCAGCCTCTGAAGACTAAGAGTGAGATCAGAGGGTCCAAGCAGACGAGTGCTGAAGTCTGGATATAATGTCACTGTCTAATTTGTCTAAAATTAGTTTTTCTGGGAAGGATTTGTTCACCCAAATTACAAGGAAACTTATTTTTTTACTTACTTTTACTTGATCGAGCCATGTAGTTTTTACCTCCATTGAAATACAATGTAGGTGAATGGGATATCATTTGTGATGTTAACAGCATAGAGAAATGACATTTAAAAATGTCACAGTAACATGGCTCTCAAAAAATAGGCTCCATTAATCAGGATTATCGACTAACTATGCTTTCAACTGTTTTATAGGGGCTATTTCTTCAGCACAAAGGAGTTCCAATAAAAACAGTTCACAGACTGTGTACTATCTAGACCCAGGACAATTTTCTGGGAAACATACGCTACTGTTGAATTGTTAAAAATAACCTTTTAATGTGCACCCCAAACTAATTTCCTCTCCAATTTACTGGCAGAAATCTCAGAGACAGATATCTCAGAACCTGGACACATAAAACCAAAAGTATCTCAATGGCTAGACACAACAAGAGGTAATGAAGAAAATTTTAGTTAGTTGCCAGATTTTGGAGGTCCATCTAGCTAAAACCAATGCAGTCTAATCCAACTGCCCTGAATTTAATCCTACCTTCATGAGGGTTATAATGTTCAGTGTTTGTTGTTACTGTTAAAGAGAAGTGTGTTGATTAAACATTATGGTCATTACGGAGGCTGGACTGTGCTGTGCTATTGGCATTATACTAACACACGTTTCTATTATTTTGTCTACAACATTTCTATAACTGAGGGTGGACTGGGTTGTCCAACAGCCTACTGGTTAAGATATTTGTTGAATGTCATACCTCTCTCCCTCTTGCATTTCCTGTCTGTATCTTTACTGACACTATCAAATAAAGGCAGAAATTCCATAAAAAGAGGATGGACTAAATATTACAAACTCCTCTCAGTATATTGCAATACAATTCCACAAAACAATAGCATCTAAAATTACCTATAAATTGAATCAACACCTCTCCAAAACAAAACAAAAACATATTGTATGTTAGTTTTAGTTATGTCTACTTAATAAATGGCAACTGAGTGCGTTTTTTGAAATGTGGGTAAACTGACCCTTTATTTCAGCATATACTAGCAGACTAGAAATTATCCTGGTTAAAGAACTTTGGTCGGTCTATGGACCACTCGGATTGGATTCATTCTGTCAAAAAATATCTCTCCATCCATTAACATCAAACCCTTCACATACAGCACCTCTGGGACAAAATCTTAATTGGATGGACTTAGCACAACAGTATCTTGTAAAATCACAACTGAAAGGAGATACTAAAAAATTCTTGCCAGTAAATACTGGTTTGTATGCCAATGCTGGGTAAGTCTTAAAGCCTGGAGACATTAAAATGTGTGATTTAAAATAGTGTTTACCATGCTATGTAAGTTTTGGACTTTATGGCATAAAAATGTATGTGGATGTGCTATGTACTATGTGTTCACAATGCACAGTGCAGTAGATGGCTAGGTAGTAAGGAGTGTATAAATATTCCCTTTAGAGACTGATCACTGAAGAGAGGGTTGATCATTTTAGGCAGTAGTTCCCTACTTTTTTTGTTTGTGCTCTCTTCATACAAAACAATGTCTACGTGTTACCTGTCATCTCAGGTTGCATGCTGCAGTCAGACTGAATGTTTCTGATGGACATTCCTTTCTGTGAATGTGTTGCAGATAGCATGTGCTTAAAAACCCCCTATGTATCCAAAATCCAAAATAAAAATCTTTAGAAACCCCCCCCAAAACCTCATGCAACATCTTGAAAATCTAAGCAATTGCAACGTAACAGTATACTCCTATGATATGATAACATTTTGACTATTAGATAGAAAATTAATCACGTCCTGCCCTCTGCTGGTGCCAACCGATCTTCAAGCATAGAGGCTTTGGAGGGAGCTGTGAAACCTGAGGTATTCTTGGACTGCTTTTCTCCTGTCGACCTTATTTAAATAACGTCGACAATTTCTTCATCTAAGCCATTGACCTGTCTCTTAGACCCAATTCAAACTAGGCTGCTTAAAGTTGTTTTACCATTAGTTAGCACGTCTTTAGTAGATATGATCAATCTGTCTTTACTGACAGGTTATGTACCACAGTCTTTTAAAGTAGCTGTTATTAAACCTCTCCTTAAAAAGCCCACTCTCGATCCAGGGGTTTTAGCCAACTATAGACCTATATCTAACCTTCCCTTTATCCAAGATTCTTGAAAAAACTGTTGCTTTCTAATAATAATATTTTCAGTCAGGTTTTAGAGTGCATCATAGCACAGAAACCGCACTGGTGAAAATTACAAATGACCTTTTAATTGCATCAGACAATGGACTTGTCTCTGTACTTGTCTTGTTAGATCTTAGTGCTGCATTCGATACCATTGACCATCAAATTCTATTACAGAGACTGGAACCTTTAATTGGAATTAAAGCAACTGCATTAAGCTGGTTTAAATCCTATCTATCAGACCGATCTCAGTTTGTATATGTTAACGATGAATCATCCAAAGTTAGTCACGGAGTTCCGCAAGGTTCTGTGCTTGGACCACTTCTATTTACTTTATATATGCTTCCTTTGGGTAATATTATTAGAAAGCACTCCATAAAGTTTCATTGTTATGCAGATGATACCCAATTATATTTATCGATTAAGCCGAATGAAACTGATCAATTAGTTGAACTTCAATCATGCCTTAAGGACGTAAAAACCTGGATGACCAGAAATTTTTTGATGTTAAACTCTGACAAAACTGAAGTTATTGTACTTGGCCCTGAACGCCTCCGAGACTCACTGTCGGCAGATATAATTGCTCTAGAGGGCACTGCCCTGGCCTCCAGCACCTCTGTGAGGAACCTAGGAGTTATCTTTGATCAAGATCTATCCTTCAACTGCCACATGAAGCAAACTTCAAGGACTGCCTTTTTTCACCTATGTAACATTGCAAAAATTGGGCACTTCCTGTCTCGAAATGATGCAGAAAAATTAATCCATGCATTTGTTACTTCAAGGCTGGATTACTGCAATTCCATATTATCAGGCAGCCCGAAAAAGTCCCTTAAGATTCTCCAGTTGATTCAGAACGCTGCAGCACGTGTACTGACAGGAACTAGGAAAAGAGATCATATTTCTCCAATATTATCTTCTCTGCATTGGCTCCCTGTGAAATCCAGAATAGAATTTAAAATCCTTCTCCTCACCTACAAAGCTCTTAATGGTCAGGCACCGTCGTATCTTACAGAGCTCATAGTACCTTATTACCCCACTAGAACACTGTGCTCTCAGAATGCAGGGTTACTTGTGGTTCCTAGAGTCTCCAAAAGTAGAATGGGAGCCAGAGCCTTTAGCTATCAAGCTCCTCTCCTGTGAAATCAGATCCCAGTTCGAGTTCGGGAGGCAGACACTATCTCAACATTTAAGAATAGGCTAAAGACTTTTCTCTTTGATAAAGCTTATAATAAGGGCTGGCTCAGGAGAGTCCTGAACCATCCCTTAGTTATGCTGCTATAGGCCTAGACTGTCGGGGGACTTCCCATGATGCACCTCTCTCTCTTCACCTCTGTCCTCCTCTCCATCCATATGCATTCTCATCCCATAAATGCATGTCACTAACTTCACTTCTTCCCTCTCCCGGAGTTTTGTGCTTTGTCGTCCGTCTCTTCTTTCTTAGTGTCACTTTCAGCAGGTATTTCAGTGTCCGGAGATGTATCTGGATCGGTGACTATGGCAACCTGCTGGGGCAGTGCTGCTGTGTCTATGGTGCAGGGGACTAGTGGCTTAGGTCCTGCTCGTTGGGCTCCACCTGGAGCTGCTCGGTTGTCCGTCTGGACCCATCATCTTCCCTTATGTTTTACATCCCACACTTTTCAACATAATTATATATATATATACACACAACAATTTCGCCATTGTCATCATATGTGATGATTTTTATTCTATGAATCAATTCTGTACGTACGACATCTATTGCATGTCTGTCCGTCCTGGGAGAGGGATCCCTCCTCTGTTGCTCTTCATGAGGACAGAGGGTGTCGTATGTTACAGATCGTGAAGCCCTTTGAGGCAAATGTGATTTGTGATATTGGGCTATATAAATAAAATTTAATTGAATTGAATTGAATACTGTCTATCCAATATTTTCTCTATATATAAAGCAGAGTTGGTCGACATATGATAAATGATTAAACAAAACTCATGTAGATTAAGAATGTAGTCTATAGAATGCATTTTGGGTTAAACACCCAAACCTGAGTTTAGGTCAGGGGTTATGTCTCTTCACACTATTAGTAACTCTTTGTGGATAAAACAAAATGTACATTCCCACAGCACGAATTGCAGCAGTACATCAGTCATGTCATACTCACCAATCTGCCGAAATGCTACAATAAATAGCTGCATGAGTTCAGCTTGGAGTAATATGTGTGTCCCTAAGATCACCACACATCAATTCGATAAAGCATAGATTAAGTTTAGGTTAGGCTGCACAGGCTAGGTGTCATTAGAATATACAGATTACTTGCAATAAAACAGAAATTGTGGGCTTTAAGAAATAAAAATACCACAAAAAATTATTTAACATTTAATGTTTTGCAGGAATATTTGAGGAAAGTTTGAAAGTTTTTCTGGGGAGCCTGATTAACATATTACTAAACAAAACAGTTTGAATGTCTGTGTTAAAATGTTCAGAAAATAGTTTTGGGATATAGCATGTTCAGATGCTGTCAATTACGTGTAACCTTTCAGTTTTGTTTTTCTTTTATGATAATAAAAGTCTGATGTATTAAATTCATTATGAACCTATAATTTGAAAGAGGCCTACACTACATTTGATTTTCCAAACACGTTAAGTTTTTGTTCAAAGTATTGGTATCGGTATCGCCGATACCAGGCTTTATTTTACTTGGTATCGGATCGGAAAGGAAATCAGTGGTATGGCACATCAATAGTCCAGAATAGTCCTTCACATGATGCACCTCTCTCCTACTCTCCCTCTCCATCCGTATGCATTCTCATCCATAAATGCATGTTACTAACTTGACTTCTTCTCTCTCCCGGAGTTTTGTGCTTTCTTGTCCCTCTCTTCTTTCTTACTGTCACTTTCAGCAGGTATTTCAGCATCCAGAGATGTATCTGGATCTGTGACTATGGCGACCTGCTGGGCCAGTGCTGCTGTGTCTATGGTGCAGAGGACGAGTGGCTCGGGTCCTGCTCGGTTGTCCATCTGGACCCATCATCTTCCCTTATGTTTTACATCCCACACTTTTCATCATAATTTTGCCTTTGTCATCATAATTGTATGTGCTATGATTTTCTGCTATGAATCTATTCTGTACTTAAGACATCCATTGCATGTCTGTCCATCCTGGGAGGTATGTCTACACGCTAAAGTGTTCAAACCATTGGTTATATTCTAACCCGCCGTCACACAACCTTCAGTACTTTTGCAGCTTGTTATCTCAGCATACCTCTGTTCACTTCGGCCTTGGTCTAACCCTCCCCCCCCTTCCTCTTATCTTAACCTTCAGTTACAGTCTGGGATGCTGTCACAGCTACCGGCATGAGATGTGGCATGAGTCAGACATTTACAGAGACACGCATCTTAAATACATGGTGTCCACAAAACAAGCTATCAATCATAATAACACAGCTCAAGTTTTCATCTCCACAAGCTGCAAAATGCTTTAGTGCACTATGTTCACCAGTTATCACTCATCTCCAACTTGTCTGTGTGCTGCTTGGTGCTGAGCGGGTAATATACAGTGAGTTTTCTGAGCTTTACCACTGAAAACATCTGTCTTCTGCTGTTGGAAAAAAGTTGATGAGAGCAGAGAGACTATGCTACAACGCTTTCTGGAGCTGAGGGGAACTGCAGAGGATAATTGGTGATAAAATGATGGCCAAAACTACAAAAACAAGAACGAGGCTGTTATAAACTGAAATTATCCTTGAACTATGGCAAGACTTCACTTGAAAGCCTTGTAAGCCATCATAAACAATTAGAAAAATTAGCCTTTTGTTTGGATAATATCACAGAACATTAATGCTTTACAAATACAGAACACAAATTCAGTGGAATACAGGACTGTGGCGACCATATTGAAGGTCTTTAAGGGAAGCAGTGGCTGAGAAAATTTTCCTAAACAAACTGGCCATCAACTCATCAAGTCTTCATCTCTTTTTTCAAATGGTCAATTCACCCAACTTAAAACCATTTTGTTGCCAGTGCAACAAAATGACAGCTCAACATGATAAACTTCAATCAGCATAAACAGGGAGCAGCATCATCTGAAGGACAGACAGCATGGATTACAGTTTGACGACTGCTAGACCCTTTCACCTCACTCAGACCCAAAGGACACAACTGCCAAGTTGAACCTTTTGCATGTAGAAAAGTGTCCCACTTGGCTTCAGGTTTATAAATATAAACAGAGAAAACAATTTAATTATTCACATTTGATTTGATTAAGTCAGCTTGGGACAAAACTACTACCTGTCTGGGTCGGTTTTAAAATCAGGAAACACATTTTTCAGCTTCGGGCTGAGCTGGCATTTTCAGGCCCGAGTTGAGCTGAGGATAGAGGCTGAGGGTGATGAGGCAGAAGGGCATTTGTAGAAGACTTGAGGTGCTGGTCTTCACTGAGGCAGGGGGACAATGACCTCCACATAGTTGATGGGGAAAAAGCCAGACTCACGGTTGATCATGCCCTCATATCAGTCTATCTGGTTGGTGAGAATAATGATGTCACCCTCCTTGAAGCCCAGCTCGCCGTCGTTATCTGGCTCAAAGTCATAGAGGGAGCAACAGCATGGCTGGTCCAATACCCTGCACCAAACGAAGAGATTATAACATTATTGAATTATTATTTCACTCCTACACATTTATGATGAGAAATTGGTTCTTTCCTACCTTGTATATGAAGGGTTCATTTGCGACAACAGATATCCCCGGTTTAAATTCATTTTCCTAAAACATGTTTTTTAAGTATGTTGGTTTATTCATTTTAAGAATGGTGTTTTCTACGTTAATGGTGTTAGGCTGCTACTAATAATTACTTTCATCATCAAGTAATCTCAATTTTTTTTCAATTAATCATTCAATCAATATGTATGAAAAGAGCCAATTATGTGGTTAAAAACACATGAAGCTAGTCAGTGAACTTGAGTTAAGATTTTTCAAGATTTTGTTTTCCTTGACAACTGAGTAAACTCCATCTATTGATGAAGACCGTGAGATACAGTTGAAAGCCCAGAAGAAAGTTAGTAGGTGGACCTTGAGTGAATTTGCCGGTACTAATACTGAGCCATCACTATGACAACTGAGCAGACTCCATCAACCGATGAAGACCATGAGATTTAAAGCTCTATAAAATTATACTAAGTTTACCTAAGATCATGCATGAACTTCACACTGATTTTAAATTTTGTTTGGTTGTTTAATCTGACTGACAGTCCAAAAACCAAAGACCCTCACATTTGAGGTATTTCGTTGTATTTTTGCTTGAGAATTAATTGATCCTCAGTATTGTTGTTGGTTAATTTTCTGCAATTAATCTTTTCAGGACTGATATACACAGATGTGAATGCAGATCCACTGTGTGTTACTCACTGTGAATATTGTCATTGGTAAAGGGGCTCTCAGGTCATGACAGTGGAACGGAGGATATATGACCAGCTAGGTGAGATGTGAAGAAAAATGGAGATGGTGTTGAGCACAAGATAACACAAAACAATGTACACATTCAGTATACAGTATAATGAAGAAATCATCCCAAATATACCCTTTGAATCTACAGGGTACATACTGCATGTACTCTAGCTGGTCTGACTTTTAACATTAGAGGGTGGCAACGTTTCTTCAGACAATGTGTGGAGATAAATCATTAATGTGTGCTGAGGGATTGCAACTGCGATGACTCCACTTTAAAGGTGGTCAAACACGCATTTGGCCAAATCATCAACGAAGTGAATAGAATTAATTTAACTTCTGCATAAGAGCACAACAACAATAGATCTAACCCTGAACACAATGCCACAAAGAGCTGCGGGCTGGATTTAAACCTGGACTGCTGTGGTAAGGACTCAGCGTTGATACATGGGACGCAT
Source organism: Coreoperca whiteheadi (assembly GCA_011952105.1). Lineage (NCBI taxonomy): Eukaryota > Metazoa > Chordata > Actinopteri > Centrarchiformes > Sinipercidae > Coreoperca > Coreoperca whiteheadi. Next base: position 21,044 of record WNGW01000064.1, read on the forward strand.
GCTCTACCATGTGAGCTACCAAGGAAGGGTTCCTACCCCGCAGAACATGTTTTGAGTGAAAACAGAACTGTGTAAACTATTAGTAGGGCCCCTGCCAGAGGATCTCAAACAGCAATCAGACTCATAGGGAGTTAGCAAATCACAGATATAAGCAGGGGCCTGACCATTCAAGGCTTTAAAAACATGCAGCAAAATATTCTATCAATCAATATCAACAATTCTAAAACTCACAGGTAACCAGTGATGGGTAGCAAGGATTGGTGTCATGTGGTTACCTCGCTTAGTACGTGTTAAAAGCCTGGCAGCAGTGTTTTATATCGTTTTGTATCGTTGGATGTTTAGCCTGCTGATACCAGAATCAAGTGCATTGCAATAGTCCAGTCTGGAAGAGATAAATGCATGGGTGACCTTTTCTAAGTATTCTAAGGAAAGGAATGACCTGAAGTTGATTAGCTGACTCAGTTGTGCAAAGCAGGACTCCACCACTTTAGTCACCTGAGCATCAAAGGACGATTCTGAATCAAGAATAACACCTGTTTCAGGCCTCTTTTCGAACATTAAGTTAAGTTGTCAAGTTAGTTGAGATCAAGATAGTGAATTATGAAGCAAAATAGGGAAGAGAGAGTTGAGATCACAAGTTAAAATCTAAATATTATATTATAAATATTATTGTACAATTCACATCTGAAATCCTGATGTGAATTGTATAACAGGAGTGTGTGCTGAATTGTGTGCTGCACTATTACCTAAAGTGAATATGAAATGTATAATCAATATTAATCATAAGGACATGTAAGGGAGAATGTTTTGATAACAAAGTCATCAAAGTCATTAGGAGTTATTATATCTGTAAGATTGAAGCAGTGTGTGTGTTTGAAGTCAACTGCCTGTGAAGGCGAAAAGTGGAAGGAAGGATGGCAACATGACAGTTGATGTGAAAGAGGAAAGCAGCTGTTGACGGAGTTGGAGTGTCTAAATGAATGTTTATTTCTTAATATGGGTGAGAGATGTAAAAGAAAGTGTCATGCACCAGGTGGCATAAAAGACGGAGACAGAGAGAAATTTGAGGTTACATCCTGGCGCCTCATCCTCGGATCACACCTGTGAGGAAGAAACGTGAGCTGTTACATCTACGAAAAAGAACTTTGAGAACTCTGTCACCAATAGAGGATTTGAGCACAAAGAGGATTAACCATTACCAACAAGAATCAAATATTTGGACTGAAGTTCCTTTTTTGCTCACTCTGTGGACGTGGACGTGAGATACTAAGGACAGTTTTGTGAGCTTTGGACGGAGCTGTGAATTGTTCATCAGAGACTTGGTCCCTTGCAGGAATAGTGGGATCGCTCTGGCCAGAGAAACTACTCACTCCCTCACCCAAAAGCAGATAACTATTGAATTTAAACTCAGCTGATTTATTGTTTTTATGATTTATTTTATGATTCATTCGAATGATTCAATTGAAGTATGAAATGTGAATTGAGTTGTTTACCACTGCCCTTGCTAAAGCTTATTGTAATAAATAACCCAATTATAGTTAAAGTATTTGTGTGACATTGATTATGAGTTCATCGATGGTAGTAAAAAGTTAGGTTGTTGTGTGCATAACATCTTACAGGTTACTCTAGCCAATCAAATTAGCAGTCACTTGGGGTTCGCCCAAACCACTAAAACCCATCCTAGCACCATAACAAGAGCCCAGATTATTTAGAGGAGAGCTGCCGTTAACGAGAGCGACTATTAATGGTAGCTGACACACAAGGGCTATTCGGTCGGCTGCTGTATCAGAGGAAGCAGGGTAGACGCTCGGACGTAGGCAGTTAGCAGCTAGGCGTGTCTCCTCGCCACCAGCTTAAACACTCCTTATTCAATACTTTAGGGTAATACTCTGAGAGTCTAAGGATCGGACCCTAGAAACGGAGAGCTGGTCTAGTACCTCCCGTACGGGGGTTTACCGGGATCTGACACTGGATAAGGCATAAGGAACCCAGACTAGAGGAGAGATTATTAATGCTGGTAGTACTGGGGCCACATGGGGTAATTATAATTACCTCTGATTTAGTCATTCAATTTCAGAACCTTTTTGGACATCCAATTTTTAATCTTGTGAGGCAGGATGCATCCGAAGTACCAGGCTTTATTGGTACATACAATTGGGTGCCATCTGCAAGTCTAAATCCATGGCCCATCCTCCAACTGTTTTTTTTATAGTAGATAGTAGCAAATTCTCATTTAAATACTGTGTAATCCTAAAGACAGGTTGTCTCTGTTGGGGAAGTTGTCTGCAGATAACTGGATTGGCAGACTGCAGATTTCTGAACTAAGAGTGATCCATGTACATGTTAATTTTTGATCTTCTAATTATAATAAATCATTCGAATTAAGGATTAGGTTTCAGTTCATTTTCTGTCTTACAAATAAAAGAACATGCTTACAAAGTCAATGTCATGACTACACATGATTTGACCCAGGGGTAGCATGTATATGGTAGACAGGAAGGGACCCAGAATAGACCCTTGGGGGACCCCACAAAATAGAGGAGCACGAGAAGAGTGGGCATCTCCGATCACTACAGAGATGGACCTTTTCGACAGATAGGAGAGCCACATCACTGAACATAGTTCTTCAGACACTTGATTAAAATATTATGGTCCACTGTGTCAGAGGCTGAGCTGAGGTCAAGGAAAATTAAAATGTAGTACAAGCCAATCTCAGCCTCAAGCAGTAGGTCAATGATGAGCTTGACCAGAACAGTCTCAGTGCTGTGTCTATCTAATCTAATAATTTTCAAAGATTAGATTGTTATCCATAAAAGAAATCAGTTGAGTGGACCCAACGTTTTCTAATATCTTTGATAAAAATGAAGATGAGTCTAAATTTACTTAAAACAGAGGGATCTAGAGAGGGCTTCTTTAAAATGAGCTAAACAGTGGCATGTTTAAAATTGGAGGGGAAAATGCCAGTAGACAGAAAGCAGTTAATAATAGCTAAAAAATCTGGACCAACCGTCTGAAATACAGCTATTAAAAACCAAGTGGGAATGCAGTCTGAAGGGCAGGTGGAGGATTTTTAAAGTGCAACAGTGCATTCCAGGATTGACAGAGAGATTTCATTGAAGTGGGTTAATGTTGAAGATGGGCAGGAGTCAACATCATGCTCTCTGAGATCAGTGTTGCCAAAATGCTCCACTATTTTATAGTTAAGTTAAAATTTGTAATTAAGTAATTAAGAAAATCCTCACCGCTCTGTCATGGATTCAACTGGCTGGCTAGGCGGGGGATCAATAACAGATATCATAGTTTTAGAAAGGATTCTGGGATTGTGACCATGTCTAAAGATCGGATCTGAAAAATTAAGTGTTCCTTGCTTCTTTGACTTTATACTGATAAGTGGACATCAGGTAATTTAAAGAAGCAAGGGAGGCACTGAGTTTATTCTTTTTCCACTTTCGTTCTGAAACTACAGAATCTTTCTGAAAGAGCTGTTAAAAACACTGACAAGCTCTTCTGTGTAGAGGCCATGTTGTTCACTGATTTTAAATGGTGTTTTTGAGGGAATTAAAGATTGACAGAAGCAAATTGTGGGTGGGTGGGAGCAAATCGTGGTGGGTTTGGGGTCAGGAGAAAGAAGTGAAACCTGGAAGAGCACTACGTTATGATCAGAGATGGCAAACTCAATCATGTTCAAATCATCCACACAAAAACCATGTTAGAGCAGAAGGTCAAGTGTGTGCCATTTGTCATGGCTGGGGTGTTTCACATATTAAGTCAAATTAAAAGAATTTAAAAGTTTGATAAATTCAGAATGTAAATGTAAACGGACTGTACTTGTATAGTGCCTTTCTAGTCATCCGACTTCTCAAAGCCTCTTTCACACTACATATCACATTTACCCATACACACACATTCACATGGCAGGAGCTAACTGCCCATCAGAACAAATTAAACTAATCATTCACACACACTCATACACCGAAGCCACAGCTTCGGGAGCAATTTGAGGTTCAGTATCTTGCTCAAGGATACTTCGACACATGGCTGGGGGAAGCCGTGATCAAACCGATTGGTAGACAACCTGCTCTGCCACCAAGCTACAGCCGCCCAGAAGTAAACGAAGAGGAAGAAGGGCAAGAAACATGGATATTAAAATTCACCAAGAATAAGAACTGTCATATTGTAGCATAATGACTGATAAAAAGGTCTGAAATATCCTGAATAAAACCAGAGGTAAAGAAAAAAAAAAAAGGGCAGTTTGTTCTTTCAATTAAAAGTAAGCCCCTGAAAAGTTGAGAAGCAGCCAAGCAAGACACATTTCTGTGTATTACTGCAAGGGCGCCCCCTCAGTCTTGGCATGTTAATCCTGAAATCCTGAACTCTGGGTTCCCTTTCAAGGGAACTTCAACGCTGCGTCAGCTGATGTTAGGGGAACGCCTTCAGCGTGACTGCCTCTGAATCTCTGTATCAACTTAGACCAATCTTGATTGGGTTTGAAGGGAGTTGGCTTCACTGTTGTCGTCAGTCTTCTGATCTTCAGCAAACGCTCTGGGTCTCTGAGAAATGGCGAGAGTGAAGCGGTTTCGGCAATGCGTGTATCCCTGCCCACGCTATATTCCCGACGGTGACAAAAATGAGATGTGTGCGGCCTGCTTGGGAAGAGATGTCCTAGCAGCCCTCGAGGGGGCTGGCTGTGTGCATTGCGAGCGTTTCCTGGTTAGGAAGCTCCACTCTCGGCTGGTGCTTTTTGAGGAAGGAGGCCAGCTCTGCTCCCCACGTGGTAAGGGACCGGCAGCTGCTGAGGCATCCCTGCGACTGCACTCCTGGGGATCTTAAATGGACCTCGACGACAAAGGTGAGACAGCTTTGGCTCTTTCTTTACCTTCATCTGCGGGGTCTTTCTCCCGCTTTCGGGGTCCGGAAGCCGCACCGAGGGGGCGGCTGTGGCTTGGTGGAAGAGCGGGTCCTCTACCATTCGGAAGGTTGGTGGTTCGATCCCGGCTTCCCAACCATGTGTCGAAGTATCCTTGAGCAAGATACTGTACCCTAAATTGCTCCCGAAGCTGCACCTTCGGTGTGTGAGTGTGTGTGAATGGTTAGTTTAATTTGTACTGAAGGGCAGTTAGCTCCTGCCATCAGCGTATGAATGTGTTTGTCTGGGTAAATGTGATATGTAGTGTGAAAGCGCTTTGAGTAGTCGGATGACTAGAAAGGCACTATACAAGTACAGTCCGTTTACATGGACTTAGACCAACGTACTTCTTATTTCATGTGTTTTTATTTAAGGGTCAGTACACGTCAGTCTTTCTATACAAGTACAGTCCGTTTACATGGACTGTACTTGTATAGAAAGGCGCTATACAAGTACAGTCCATTTACATTTACAGAGTCTGCAGCTTCTTTCGTCCCAGAGCGGGAGGCCGCTCACCGAGACTCTAGTTCCGAGGAATTGGATGTGCTCGGAGCAGAAGGCGGTGACATGGGTGGCTCGTCAGCCTAGTCGGCACAGTATGAAGAGCTGCTAGAGGTGGTTTCCCATGCAGTGGCTAGACTCAATATCGCTTGGCCAGCGAAAGAGCAGGACGCTCGAGTAAGCTCGATGAGCGTTTCTTCGTAGCCCCACCTCCTCGGCCGTGTCGGCATTTACCATTCTTTCCGGACCTCCACACTGAGGTGTCGAAGTCCTGGTCCCAGCCGTATTCTGCACGGCTTTCTAGCCTGACTGGTCGCCAGTGTTCTTTGATCAGTAAAGGGCATAAAGAGAACGGTTACGGCGGTATGCGTCCTCCCTGAAAACCCCGACATTGCCTACTAAGCCCTGCCGTACCACCTCTGCTTTAGTAGGCAAGGCTTACATGGCGGCGGGTCAGGCCGGTGCATGCCTGAACACTATGGTGGTCTTGCAGGCATACCAGGCCGATCTGCTGGATGACCTCGACGACGGGGGGCCCCTCGCATCTGAGGATGTGAAGGAGCTTTGCCGTGCGATGAATTTGCATACTGGGTTCTACAGCCAGTACTTTATAGAGAGACGGTGGTCTGCGCCCCATTTTAGATCTTCGTCACCTGAACCAGCCTCTAAGGAGGTTCCGGTTCCGGATGTTGACGATCCCTATGATTGTGAGTAAAATTCAGTCCGAGGACTGGTTTGTCACGATCGATCTGAAGGACACTTACTTCCATGTCTCTGTCATTCCGGAACACCAGAAGTTCCTGTTCGCATCCCCAGACAACGTTCACTGCCCCCTCTGGTTCTCCCTTGTGTATCCAGCGCCCCTGGGGCTGGATGCCATGGCACAGCCGTGGCCGAGGCTTTGTTACCAGTTTCCTTCGTGGCACCTTGAGGATGAGGCCTCCCTCCATGGGATCTGACAATGGTGCTGGATGGATTGACCATAGTACTGTTCGAGCCACTGGACAATGCATCCTACAGGTGTCTGGCCTTAAAGATGGCATTTCTGCTAGCCATGACTTCTCTCAAGAGAGTGGGAGATCTGCAGGCCCTGTCGGTGGCTCCTGCTAACCTGGAGATCGTTCCAGGTGCAGTTAGAGCCATCCTGCATCCCAGGCCGGGTTATGTACCTAAAGTACCCACTGAGGTGGCCGGCCAGTAGTTCTGCAGGCGTTCCATCCTCCTTCAGAGTCGGCGGAACAGGAAGGTAGGCTGCAACTGCTTTGTCCAGTCAGAGTCCTGGAGATATATGTCCAGAGGACATCCCAGTGGCGCAATTCGGACCAATTGCTGGTATGCTTTGGGCCCCCTCATAAGGGCTGCCCGGCTTCCAAACACACTATTAGCAGGTGGATAGTTGAGGCTATCGTTTCGGCATACGAGGTGCGCGGTTTGCCTTCACCTCTGTCGATCCGAGCCCACTCCACACGGAGTATGGCATCCTCCAGAACTTGGTGGTCGGGAACCCCCCTCTCCGATATATGCGATGCTGCGGGATCCCCACAGTTCTGATTTTCTAGTTAAAATAAAACAGAGCAAACTATACCATTTAACCCCATTTTGTGTCACTCATACAGGCTGAGGAAACAGTGCCTCACATTTTTGTGAGATTTTACGCTTAAATAATCCGGGGTCTGTGGCTCTTTTGTCCTGAAGTGTGCCCTGCTGGCTTCACACTCTGACAGGCATCCCTTCAGCATGGCGGAGTTGGTACTGCGTTCCCCATAGCATCAGCTGACGCAGCGTTCAAGTTCCCTTGAAAGGGAACGTACCAGGTTATGTAATAATCCTTTATTATTAATAGTATGCGGTCCGATTTTTCCTGTTACGTCTGTCGTTGCTATGCAACCATGCAGCTTTACAGGGGCGAGCTTTACAGGAGGTATGGCTTATCTAAATGAGATGTAAATGAGCCCTATTGTCACTCCAAGCAGGTGAGAACAGGTGAGAACTGCACAATCTTTAGAGGCTGTTTTCTACCTTTTGAGCTTTTTTGAGTGCCTACCTTCAAATGGCCACGACTTCACATCGATGGAAAGCTTGGAGACTAAACTTTCAGAATCTGTAAATAACTCAAAATGCTCGACTTGTGTCCCTACTTTCCGTGATTGGTCACATATTTTCTCTGATCAAACAGCCTAAATCTTTTGCAATGTTTGGATTCAGGTGTTGGGCCTTGTCTAGCTTAGCCCAGCGTACCATGGAGGGGAAACAATAGACTGAGGCCTGTTGGCAAGGAGCAGCCTCAACTCCAGGCCTGAATGAGAGACAAAAAAGTTACAAGCAGCCATTATTTCACAGCAAGGTGTGAAATGGAGTTGAAATTTAACTGGAAGCCAAATCAAGATCCCAATTTAACCCAAACAACGGACTATTATTGGATCTCGGCGCACAACTATGACGATGCTGTGGTTCTAATGCCCTGCAACACTCGCCCCTCCTTGTCTTTTTCCACTGCGCCTTTGTTTGCTTCAGGAGACGCCTCACGTCTTTCTCCACATTAACCTATGTTACCTAAAGAAGACGCTTTTCACATGAACTTTAATTACCCTAGGAAGGACAAGTCTCAACTCACTAGTTGAGCCAACATACTGTCAGTATTTGTTGAAACACTTTTCGGATCCTCGGTCATTTATTCCATAACGATCCGTACCTGCATGAAGGAACGATGCGACCTGATCTCCGCTCCACGGAAGAGCCATACAGCCACAGAGCCCCTCTTCCCCCGATGTTGAAAGCTGTGCTCCCTCGCCTGCCCGCCGAAGGAACAGCCATGCCACTGGACCCTCTGATAGCATCGGACCCAGCTTCGTCAGCACCGAACCTGACAGAAACCTTTCCCGGTTAAGGCAAACTGACTCATCGATCACTGGACAAGAGCGATCTCCAACTAAGAGGCTATTGTGTCTGGGCAGAGCTAGATTTTATAACTGTGTGTTATTTCATCTAAGCTTTATTGTTGAATTGTGCTTTTCTTATTTTGGGAAGTGACGGTCACTGTCTTTGTGCATTTCCATTTGTGTTAGAAGTTCCAGTTGGCCCCACCACCGGGTGCCTAACTGAGTTAGCTATAACCACTGCGAAGCTAATAGCCGCATTTTATCAGACTTAAGTCCAGTAATTAGACTGCTGTGCTCTGGCAGGTTAACTCCATATCTTAAGTTTCTAACTTAGTATCAATGTTAACTACATTTTGTTTTTATCTTTTGGCTTTGTATGTCTAGCTGCTATAGGAATATGTTATTTTATTTGTGTGTAAGTAAAATAAGTAAAAACCTTTTTGTTTTTACTCACTTAATGCTGGTGTCATCATGGAACCCTACACAGCAAAGTTTATAGTGTTACATTGTGTAATTTTTTGGGTGTAGAGCGCATCGTAGTTCTCAAAAGCGTCTTCGATTCTTCACTGAAGTAGTTGATTGGACTCTGATGGGTATGTGGTTTCAGCAAGTTCACAGGCAAAGAAACCTGTAGCCTCTAGAGCAGAGCAGACTTGTCAGTACAGAGAGCGAGAGTTTGCACTTAGTTAGCAAAATGAAAGTTTTGACAGCAAACATGGTAGAATGGGCAGTGTTTGGATATAAACTGGACCCTGGAGCTTCCTTACACTATCTATTAACATTAAGTAACACTAAGTTTCTAACTTAGCATCAATGTTAACTACATTTTGTTTTTATCTTTTGGCTTTGTATGTCTAGCTGCTATAGGAATATGTTATTTTATTTGTGTGTAAGTAAAATAAGTAGAAACCTTTTTGTTTTTACTCACTTAATGCTGGTGTCATCATGGAACCCTACACAGCAAAGTTTATAGTGTTACATTGTGTAATTTTTTGGGTGTAGAGCGCATCGTAGTTCTCAAAAGCGTGTTCGATTCTTCACTGAAGTAGTTGATTGGACTCTGATGGGTATGTGGTTTCAGCAAGTTCACAGGCAAAGAAACCTGTAGCCTCTAGAGCAGAGCAGACTTGTCAGTACAGAGAGCGAGAGTTTGCACTTAGTTAGCAAAATGAAAGTTTTGACAGCAAACATGGTAGAATGGGCAGTGTTTGGATATAAACTGGACCCTGGAGCTTCCTTACACTATCTATTAACATTAAGTAACACTAAGT
>WNGW01000064.1:30738-82130 GCA_011952105.1 Coreoperca whiteheadi
TGTCCAGGAGGCATCCGGGACAGATGCCCGAGCCACCTCAGCTGACTCCTCTCGATGTGGAGGAGCAGCGGCTCTACTCTGAGCTCCTCCCGAGTGACCGAGCTCCTCACCCTATCTCTAAGGGAGCGCCCAGCCACCCTGCGGAGGAAACTCATTTCGGCCGCCTGTATCCGGGATCTTGTCCTTTCGGTCATGACCGAAAGCTCATGACCATAGGTGAGAGTAGGAACGTAGATCGACTGGTAAATAGAGAGCTTTGCCTTGCAGCTCAGCTCCTTCTTCACCACGACAGACCGGTACATCGACCGCATCACTGCGGAGGATGCACCGATCCGCCTGTCAATCTCCCGCTCCGTCCTTCCCTCACTCGTGAACAAGACCCCAAGATACTTAAACTTCTCCACTTGAGCCAGGAGCTCTCCACCAACCTGAAGGGGACAAGCCACCCTTTTCCGGCTGAGAACCATGGCCTTGGACTTGGAGGTGCTGATTCTCATCCCCGCCGCTTCACACTCGGCTGCAAACCGTCCCAGTGCACGCTGAAGGTCCTGATTTGAAGAAGCCAACAGAACAACATCATCTGCAAAAAGCAGAGACGTTTTACAGAATCCTGTGGTCCCCAAACCGGACTCCCTCCAGCCCCCGACTGCGCCTAGAAATCCTGTCCATATAAACAATGAACAGGACCGGTGACAAAGGGCAGCCCTGCCGGAGTCCAACATGCACCGGGAACAGATCTGACTTACTGCCGGCAATGCGAACCAAACTCCAGCTCCGGTCATATAGGGACCGGACAGCCCTTAGCAGAGGGCCCCGGACCCCATACTCCCAGAGCACCCCCCACAGGTCGCCACGAGGGACACAGTCGAATGCCTTCTCCAGATCCACAAAGCACATGTGGACTAGTTGGGCAAACTCCCATGAACCCTCCAGCAACCTGGAGAGGGTATAGAGATGGTCCAGTGTTCCACGACCGGGACGAAAACCGCATTGTTCCTCCTGAATCCGAGGTTCGACTATCGGCCGAATTCTCCTCTCCAGTACCCTGGCATAGACTTTTCTGGGGAGGCTGAGGAGTGTGATCCCCTTGTAGTTGGAACATACCCTCTGGTCCCCCTTTTTAAACAGAGGGACCACCACCCCAGTCTGCCAGTCCAGGGGCACTGTCCCCAGCCGCCGCGCGATGTTGCAGAGGCGTGTCAACCAAGACAGCCCCACAACATCCAGAGACTTGAGGTACTCAGGGCAGATCTCATCCACCCCCGGTGCCTTGCCACCGAGGAGCTTACTGTTACATTGTAGTAGATATTATTGTATGTTTCACAACCACTAAGGCTGTGTCAACCACTGCCAGTTACAAGCTAACAAGCTAAAAAACATAAACAAATAAAAGATGCTAACTACTCTTACATTCTGATATGTCTGCTCAAACATGTATGGCTGAATCTCTCCAATGTTTCCTCTAACTCTAGCCATCTTGATGTGCTCTCTCACCATGGATGTATGTCCTTCACCCACATCGATGCTCTCATGGCCGACCTAACATGCAGCGGTGGTGGGCGGAGCATTCAGAGATCCAAAATTTCTCAATGAGGGAGAAAGAGTAGATGTGCTTCCAGCCCCACAGACCTTGTTGTGAGCAATTTCATGGAGGAACTAATGATTATCTTGAGTAATCAGGTCATGATTTCTGGAAAGGGACATTGCTGTTGAGTTTTTCAAACGTATTTTTCTGACGCTTTGAACACCAAAACCTGAGTGCCATATAGTCCCATTATATTAAAATGAGGCAGACATCTCTACGGCCAATATCTCCAAAACTTGGCAACTCACACCAAAACAATTTAGATGGATAAATAGCCCTACAGGTAAGAGGAAACATAAGAATTTTTGATTTTGGGGTGAACTGTCCCTTTAAGATCGTGTTTTTCACTGAACAGCTAAATGCATACTTTTGGGGAAACACTGTCAGTTATGTCTGTTGTGAGTACAGAGCTGGAGTCAAGACATAAACTGAGCACATCACTTCCACTAAAACCACAATGCAATTGAAACATTTTTGTACATGTATAGGTTCAACAAGTTTGACACTGTGTAAAAATGACAGTTTTAGAGGTGTTCGCAGGTGTATTTTTAAATGTGGGACAGACCCGGACAGGCTGTTTCCATCTGCTTCCAGTCTTTATGCTAAGCAAACATCCTGACTCCAATTCTGTACTTACGCTGGGTAAGGAGGCAGAAGCGCCACAAAGCACCACACTGCAAGCAGTTGCCTAGCTGTTTACATTAGAAGTACATTTCTCCACGCCGGTCAACAAGCGATTCCTCTCCTCTGCTCTTTTCTAATCATAATAATGAGCTGGTCTTTATAATAACCTTGTTAATTTATAACTTGCAACTGCAACAATGAAGTTAAAAAGATCCCCTTGTGTGATGATCTGCAGGGAGGGGGGGCACACACATGGTCATGTTTGTGTGTTTGTTTGTCTCTCTCGCTCTCTGTTTAGAGACAACTGATTTTAAATACACAATCACAAACAGCAGTAATACTATTTCCAATAAATGTGGCCTGGACAGATCTTGATAGACTATAAAAAGCTACTGTACACTACCCGCTTAGCAGCAAACCACAGACAGACAGTTAGAGACCAGATGGTGAACATAGTGGAGCATTTTCATCAGGAGTTGGTCGAGACCAAAATACAGAGCTGAAATATGGTGAATATTGGACTTAAATCAGGTGAACACAAAAACCACTCAAAATTTCAACTTTCAACCATTTGAACTTGTTTTCAAAAACTACATCTTCAAAAAATGCTATTTATGTTTATTTGTAAAATGAATGGTTTTGCTATTGTGAAGATTATCTTGGATGCAAAATTGCAACTTTTCACTAAGGTAAGGTTTGAGTTATATGGCGTTAGGGTGCTTCATACCTACCTCATTTAGTTCGGTTGAATCGTACTAGAGTTCGTTTGCCCCTTTGGCGGTTCGTTTGCTCAGGTGTGAAAGCAGCAATCGTACTCGGGTGCACACCAAAAGCGGACCAAACAAGCGTACCAAGACCACCTCTTCAAGGAGGTCTCAGTATGCTTTCAAACGAACTCTGAAGCGGTTCGTTTGTGGTGAGAACGTGATCCGACCTCCCACCTACCCAACTGCAAAAAATACTGATCATTTTTGGACTAAACCAGCTGCCGTAGTCATATTTTCAGAAGATGAGCATGTCAGAGTTAAGAAGCCTCCGCTTGAAGTGACGAGCGATGCATGCTCGCTGTTTGCATTAGAACGTTGTTTTCAAGCCGCATCCGCGCTTCATTATAGAAATGTATTGTTTGCATATTGTGGTTTGTACAACCAATGTAATAGATTATGGCCAGGGACAAAACCAGCCCGCACAGTCGTCTCTCCATAGTTGTGTTGTCTCTGTGTTGTTTGCTGGCTTTTCCTCTTCCGTTGGAATTTTCCCACACTTAAATTCTGACCAATCCAAAAAGCAGTTTAGGAAATATACGCCACAGCCAATGAGTGATGTGGTTGTGTTCATGTGACCAAAGCAATCAGTGTGGTGTGAAAAGGAACCAAAAAACCTGAAAACGCTCCAATGTATAATTGTTTGCCCTTGGTTCGGACCGAATGAACTGAACTAGAGGTGTGAAAGCACCCTTACATTAAAGGGAGAAAGGGTGAAGCAGCAGTGCTCACTGGGACAATGACATGCTTCAAGGTCAGATGCATTAGTACAAGCTGCAGCAGCAGGTGACAGCTGGGGCAGCAAATGAGTGGTGCTGGCCCTGCTTTTAATTTCTAATCTATACATTAGAGCTGCAATTATCCTGAGGAGTGAACTGAGAGTTACAAGGCAACAGTCATTCTGAAAGTAAAACTGTTCCAATCGACAGGGGCTTAAAAATGAAGGGACTCTCCAGCGAGCTATGATCTTCACTGTCAGAATGTTAGTTTATTCTTTTAAGTCACAGAACAAAAAAGCCACCAACACTGCATGTTGATTTATAGTCAATACTTTGATTGTGTGACTGTGTTGATGGATCCGTGTGTTCTGTCTTCCTGCACTCTGAACCCAGGTCTTTACAGATGGGCCTAGGGGATTAGAGGGGATGCACACACTCTGCTTGTTCCTTCCTTTGTAGAGAGCATGTGTACACACACACACACACACACACACACACAGCAGCACATCTTTTTATTTTCGCTCACAATGCGTACTCTAAACAAACGATGATCCAGGAGTCAAGCTATAACACTGTAACAAGAGTACACACTAGTATGGAACAATTCCCTATCAGCCTGCATACTTTACTGGGGCTTGTGTTATGTTAAAGAATAAATCCCATTTATTACAACTTAAACAACTTTATCTAACATTATCTCATGCTCTTTGTTGACACTCCAGCAACCCCAGCCAAACTAAGCACCCTGTTGTAAATAGAGTGTTACATTTGCCAAACTCATCAGTTAGTCCTCATTCTCAAATCCTTTTCTCTTGTAACATTACAGTTTTTCTCGATTGCTTAAACACTATAACCAGGCTTTTGAACAAAAATTTCAAAACCATAACTCCATTTATCAAAAAGCACACCTATTTCCCTAAACTCTAAACATTATTCCCCTGTTTTGACACATGAATCAGATTTGTTGAACTTTCACTGCAAAACTCTAAGATACTTTTTAATCCAAGTTTGATGGATTAGATTTTTATCAGATATATCAAACCCTGCCCCTTTTATTCACCGCCCCTCCCTCACTCTCCAATACACAATCTTTGGACTTTTTGGCACCAGCAGACAGTCTTGCAAGCTTATCTGAAATAACAGCGTGTGTTTTTCAAACCTTTAGTGCTTAATGTCTGTTTCTCTCTCTTATATAAATTTATTAACAACCAACCCTTTCATTTGAATACAAGCTATAACCAGTGAGTGAAAGCTACGACAAGTTTGTGTCCTCCCTCATAATGTGACTTAATCATGTATGCTTCAGCGCTTCACACATCACAAATGCTACCAGTTCGGAAGGGTGAGTATTTATTCCAGTTATAGGCAGACGGGCAGATAATCCAAAGAAACCCGCAGGCAGACAGAACCAACACATCGGGGAATTTACAATGACAGGGAAACACACTCAAGGGAGGTGATCCAACGAGACATGGGCAAACTACATGAAACAGGTGAACATAATTTGACAAAGGGAACAGACAAAATAAAACAGGAAATAACCAACCTAAACCCAGACTCAAAATAAAACAAGAACTGAAAAATGTATACAATTTATTTTTGTCTGTTTCACATCCCAGTTTTTAACACGTGTTGGAAGAAGACAAAAGTAAAGCCGGACGGCGACATCACTTCCCCCCTGTCACAGTCTTGCGAGCTTACCTGAAACAACAGCATCTGTTTTTCAAACAGTCTTGCATTCAGCCAGACCACATCCCATCAATGTATTGTCTTTAGTCACAAGACAAAACATTGCTTAATGTGGATCGATATAATACTTTTTTTTTTACCTTGTAAAAAACATGATCAAAAGCTAAATAGTCTTGAATGTAAAAGAATTGTCACTTTAAACATTGTGTCAGTAAATGCTTAATTTGGTTGATGTACAGGAATATTCTCCTTAATGTTTATTTTGATGTCTTTTTAAAAAACACATAAGTATAAAATAAAGTAAATGATGGTCATTTTAAGAAAAAACACAGAAACAGCTCTGTTGTAGCCATAGGGACGGCCCACATTTCCCAGCATGCACTGCCTAGTGCTGAAAACTGTTTAAGTTTTCTGTCTCATGTTCTAAAATGCAAATGTTACTTTTTGTTAGTGCTTGTAATGTGTCTGTTCAGAACATTGTGGGTATTGTCGGTAGTCGTTATTTTTCTGCTGGTTTAAACCATAGGTGAGACGGCTGTTACAATTAATTAAATGCAGACGCAGGCAACACTGATTCAGTAAAACAGAAAATAATCAACCTAAGTTGTGCTGCAGCACTAGTGATGTGCGATACTACTGCTATTCTATCCGATCTGGTACCAGGTAAAATAAAGCCTGGTATCGACAATACTGATCCGATGCTCTCAACAAAAGCTTAACGTGTTAGGAAAATCAAATTATAGGTTCATAATGAATTTAAGACATCAAACTAATTGTTCTTCTTGTTTACGCTCGGGGGTGGAAGAAGCCGCGATGCGGGATCCCGGGTCCCGAATGCAGGTGGGAACAAGCAGATGAGCTCCCTGGGAATAGAAGCTGTTGCTAGGGAGGAATATACTTCAAACCTGTTTCACGCTCGTCATTTTGCTATGCTGTACTTCAGTACACAGACAGAGAGTGCTTGCTGAAGATCAAAAATCTGACGACAACAGTGAAGCCGGCTGCCTTTATAGCTTCCAGATTCGCCAGCGTGCGTCACGTGTTGACGGTGCACCAATCAGCGATTGAACTAGGTTTTATATATGATTCAGATATGGTTACGCTGGAGGCATTCCCCACGGCATCAGCTGACGCAGCATTGACGTTCCCTTGAAAGGGAACTGATTCATGCCTTTAATTCAAGCTGACTCGTTCCATGTAATGCACTTTTTACTGGCTTCTTGAAAAAAAAAAACCCACAAGAGAGTAAGATAAAACCCACCAGTCACTTTTTAATCCGTGTTAGATGCATTAGATTGTTATCAGACATATCAAACCCTGCCCCCTTTATTCACCCCTTCCCCAGAAAAAAAAAAGAATTAATTAATTGATTGAATTAAATCATTTAAAATTTAAAAATATTTAAATTTAGGAGGAGGGGTTTTCATTGATGTAACAAGTGAAAAATCTAAATAAAAAGTACAAGATGAAATTAAACTTTTGTGGATCAGTTGAATGATGGTATTTATTAAACAATGTCCCAAATAGTGAGCAGTATTTTCAGTAGGTAAAAAGATTGAATGAATGAAATGTCCCTAACAGCGAGTTATATGGCAATTTCATGAAACAAAACTAAATAGCACAAGATGAAATTAAACTTTAAAGTTTGTTAAAGAGAGTCTCTCCCTTCCTGTCTTCACTTCTCTCTTCTACTGTCTCTGCTATGGTGTCTATGTGAATGAGTGATCCCAGCCCCTCTCCCCTCCCTTATTCTATTATCTCCAGGTCACAAGGGGTCAGAAACAGCCATTTCTCATTTTGTCTGCTTAAAGTTTTTGAAAAATGTATTTTCTTTAGTTTAACATGAACAAAAGCTTTAGAAGAGTGTTCACTTAAAACAAAAACATTTTGGAAAGAGTTGAAGGAATTAAATGTCCCAAACAGCAATTTCATGCAACAAAAATAAATAAATAGTATAACACATGGTAAAATTTAACTTTTTCCAGGGGCCAATCAGTAGGCGGGGTTTTGATTTATGGAATCCTCTTTACTATTAAACAAGTGATGTAGCTGAATTAATTAAATGTCACAAAAAGCATCTTAACCGGCGGTATAAGGGGAGCCGGCTTCACTGTTGTCGTCAGTCTTCTGATCTTCAGCAAGCGCTCTGGGTCTCTGAGAAATGGCGAGTGCAAAGCGGTTTCGGCAGTGCGTGTATCCCTGCCCACGCTATATTCCCCACGGTGACACACACGAGATGTGTGCGGCCTGCTTGGGAAGAGAGCATGCACTAGCAGCCCTCGAGGGGGCTGGCTGTGTGCATTGCGAGCGTTTCCTGGTTAGGAAGCGCCACTCTCAGCTGGCGCTTTTTGAGGAAGGAGGCCAGCTCTGCTCCCCACGCGATAAGGGACCGGCGGTTGCTGAGGCATCCCGGCGACTGCACTCCTGGGGATTGCAGATGGACCTCGGCGACGAAGGTGAGACAGCTTCGGCTCTTTCTTTCCCTTCATCCGCGGGTTCTTTCACCCGCTTTCGGGGTCCGGAAGCCTGCACCGAGTCCGAGGCTTCTTCCGTCCCGGAGCGGGAGCCCGCTCACCGAGACTCCAGTTCCGAGCAACTGGATGTGCTCGGAGCGGAAGGCGGTGGGGTGGCTCGTCACCCCAGTCTCCGCAGTATGACGAGCTGCTGGAGGTGGTTTCCCGTGTGGTGGCTAGGCTCAATATCGCTTGGCCAGCGGAAGAGCAGGACGCTCGTCGCCGGAGTAAGCTCGACGAGCGTTTCCTCGTAGCCCCACCTCCTCGCCTGCGTCAGCATTTACCGTTCTTTCCGGACCTCCACACTGAGGTGTCGAAGTCCTGGTCTCGGCCGTATTCTACACGGATTTCTAGCCCGACTGGTCGCCAGTATGCTTTGATCAGCGGGCATAAAGAGAACGGTTACGGCGGCATGCCAGGTATTGAGGAGACGCTGGCGGCGTATTTATCGCCGGAGGCCGCGTCCTCCCTGAAAACCCCGACGTTGCCTACTAAGCCCTGCCGTACTACCTCTGCTTTAGTCAGCAAGGCTTAAATGGTGGCGGGTCAGGCCGGTGCATGCCTGCACACCATGGCGGTCTTGCAGGCTTATCCCTCGTCGAAAGAGGTCTCGGGCCAGAGCTGTTTTTCCACCTCAGCCTTCGACGTCTCGCAGCTCTTACATGCTGGCCCAGAAAGCGAGCGTGGCTCAGCGTGCCCCTCCCCAGCGGTCGAGGGACTCGCTCCCGCCTGCTCGACAGAGGCCTGAAAGGGAGAAGGCAGACCTGAGGGCCGTGCTTCTCGCCCAACAGGCTTCCAGGAAGAGGCCCTGACTTGGGCCTCAGAGGGCGCCCCCCCATCAGGGTCGAGCACCCAGATGCTTCCCCATCGGGCCCTCGGGAACTCAGCATCCTCACCCCGCCGTCGGTGGCACTTCGGGGGGTGGCGAGTTCCGTGCAACCACTGCCTTTAGACTTGCACGGCCGTGCAGCAGTCAGGCCAGAGTTGCGTCCTCTACAGAGGCCTGTAGACGTTCATTCCCGGTTAAATCCCGCCGCTTTGACACTTCGGGATACCGCAGCTCTCACATCACAGGTTCGGGGGGCGGTCAGGCATGTACACGCCGATCCTCGGGGATTTCCCGCCGCTGCTTCGCTTTGGGTAACCGAGGCCGCCACTCCTGGTCCCCCAGGCACCAGCCTCGAGCGGTTGGTTCCCCTAAGGAACTTTCTGCCGGCTTGGGAAGCGTTACCCGGCGTGTCCCACTGGGTTTTGCGCACCGTCCGACAAGGTTACACACTTCAGTTCCGGTCTTGACCCCCGAGATTCTGAGGAATCCTGGAAACAAGGGTCGACCAAGTACAAGCACAAGTGATGGAGCAGGAAATTCATTCTCTCCTGTACAAAGGGGCCATAGAACAGATCCCCGACAGCGAGATGCATACTGGGTTCTACAGCCGGTACTTTATAGTTCCAAAGAGAGACGGTGGTCTGCGCCCCATTTTAGATCTTCGTCACCTGAACCAGCCTCTGAGGAGGTTTCGGTTCCGGATGTTGATCCCTATGATTGTGAGTCAAATTCAGTCCGAGGACTGGTTTGTCACGATCGATCTGAAGGACGCTTACTTCCATGTCTCTGTCATTCCGGGACACCGGAAGTTCCCGCGGTTCGGTTTCGGGGGCAAAGCTTACCAATATCGGGTGCTTCCCTTCGGCCTAGCACTCTTCGCCCGCACCTTCACGAAGTGCATTGATTCCGCCCTGGCTCCTCTCAGACTCCAGGGGATCCGCATCCTCAATTATTTGGACGACTGGTTGATTTTATCCCAGTCTCGTCTCATCGCAGTACAGCATCAAGATGTTGTACTTGCGCACTTGAGGTTGAGGCTCAACACGAGCAAGAGCACGCTCACTCCAACACAAAGGATTATGTTCCTAGGAGTAGTGTGGGACTCAGTCGCGTTGCGGGCACAACTGTCTCCCGCACACGTCGAGTCAATCCTGACCATGGTACTCAGGGTGCAGCTCGGCCGACATCTCACTGCACTTCAGTTTCAGAGACTGTTAGGCCTCATGGCTGCAGCATCCACCGTGATTCCGCTTCGATTTCTGCACATGAGGCAGCTGCAGTGATGGCTCAGGGACACCGGATTTTCCTCAAGGGGCAATCCTTTTCATCTGATCGAGGTTACACGCAGGTGCATGCATGCCTTAGACAGGTGGAGACAACGGGTGTTCCTGACCTAGGGCCCAGTGCTGGGAATGGTGTATCACCGTTGCACACTTTCGACGGATGCCTCCAGCACCGGATGGGGCGCGGTTTTGGAAGGCCACACAGCCCGAGGTCTGTGGTTGACCCCATGTATGGCACATAAATTGTCTGGAGATGCGAGCGGTCTTGTTGGCCTTACGGCACTTTCTTCCAGACCTATTCATACCTGGGTACCTCAATGTGGGAGCAGACATCCTGTCGAGGCAGGGGCTGAGGCCTGGGGAATGGAGACTGCACCCCGAGATGGTGCAGATGATGTGGAGGCGATTCGGCAGAGCACAAGTGGACCTGTTTGCAATGCTCACTGCCCCCTCTGGTTCTCCCTTGTGTATCCAGCGCCCCTGGGGCTGGATGCCATGGCGCAGCCGTGGCCGAGGCTACGGGGGTTCTAGAGAAAGTTCGCCGGACAGGGGCCCAGTTGCTGCTCGTGGACCCGTTCTGGCCCGCTAGAATCTGGTTCTCAGGCCTGGTAACCTTCCTGGATGGCCCCCCATGGGAGATTCCCATCAGGAGGGACCTGCTGTTGCAGGGCCTAGGCGAAATGCTAATCATGTAGAAATCCTATAAAACCAAACTACCAGCGATCCAATTCATTCAAGGCCCTGAACAGCAACCCTGGTTGGTTGGGTAGAAAACAGTATAACCACAATTTCTCAACAAAAGGTAAGATAAACCCTGCAGGTCTATTTCAACCTGTTTTTTCACTTCGCAGTTTCTGCTACAAAAGCTCCTACAGCAACAACGCAACAAGGTAACTGTAGTCTATTTATTACTCTGTAATATAGAAACCTTTTATTCTATATTTTTGCTTTAATATAAATAAAGCTATTACATTATTATTTTGCTCTTGATTTTATATTTTAACTTAAAATTCACTTTAGGAGTGAAACAGTCTCTGGCCGTCCACCGTGAGAACAACATACTGCCCCTCCTAGAACCGCCACCTTACTGTGGTGGAGGGGTTTGCGTGCCTGAATGAACCTAGGAGCTATGTTGTCTGGGGCTATTGCCCCTGGTAGGGTCTCCCAAGGCAAACAGGTCCTGGGTGACAGGCCAGACAAAGAGCGGTTCGAATCCCCCCTCATGGCGAAAATAAAAACTAGGTCCGTGACGTCGCCCGGTACGGCGCAACCGGGGCCCCACCCTGGAGCCAGGCCCGGGGTTGGGGCTCGAACGCGAGCGCCTGGTGGCCGGGTCTTGCCCCATGGGGCCCGGCCGGGCTCAGCCCGAACTAGCGACGTGGGGCCGACCTCCCGTGGGCCCACCACCTGCAGGAGGAACCGTAGGGGGTCGGTGCTTTGTGGATTGGGTGGCAGTCGAAGGCGGGGGCCTCGGCAACCCAATCCCCGGACACGGAATCTGGCTCTAGGGACATGGAATGTCACCTCGCTGGGGGGGAAGGAGCCTGAGCTGGTGCGGGAGGTTGAGAGATACCGACTAGAGATAGTCGGGCTCGCCTCCACGCACGGCTTGGGCTCTGGAACCCAACTCCTTGAGAGAGGCTGGACTCTCTACTACTCTGGAGTTGCTCGCGGTGAGAGGCGGCGGGCTGGTGTGGGCTTGCTTATAGCCCCCCAGCTCAGCCGCCATGTGTTGGAGTTCACCCCGGTGAACGAGAGGGTCGTTTCCCTTCGCCTTCGGGTTGGGGATAGGTCTCTCACTGTTATTTGTGCTTACGGGCCGAATGGCAGTGTAGAGTACCCGAACTTCTTGGCATCTCTGGGAGGGGTGCTGGAAAGTGCTCCGACCGGGGACTCCGTGGTTCTACTGGGGGACTTCAATGCTCACGTGGGCAGCGACAGTGATACCTGGAGGGGCGTGATTGGGAGGAACGGCCCCCCCGACCTGAACCCGAGTGGTGTTCTGTTATTGGACTTCTGTGCTAGTCACGGTTTGTCCATAACGAACACCATGTTCAAGCATAAGGGTGTCCATCAGTGCACGTGGCACCAGGACACCCTAGGTCGGAGGTCGATGATCGACTTTGTGGTTGTTTCATCTGACCTTCGGCCATATGTCTTGGACACTCGGGTGAAGAGAGGGGCGGAGCTGTCAACTGATCACCACCTGGTGGTGAGTTGGATCCGATGGCGGGGGAGGAAGCTGGACAGACTTGGCAGACCCAAACGTACTGTGAGGGTCTGCTGGGAACGTTTGGCAGAGTCTCCAGTCAGAGAGATCTTCAACTCCCACCTCCGGCAGAGCTTCAACCTCATCCCGAGGGAGGCTGGAGACATGGAGTCCGAGTGGACCATGTTCTCCACCTCCATTGTCGACGCGGCCGCTCGGAGCTGTGGCCGCAGGGTCTCCGGTGCCTGTCGTGGCGGCAATCCCCGAACCCGGTGGTGGACCCCGGAAGTAAGGGATGCCGTCAAGCTGAAGAGCCTGGTTGGCTCGGGGGACTCCGGAGGCAGCTGACGGGTACCGGAGGGCCAAGCGGGCCTCGGGTCTGGGAGGAGTTCGGTGAGGCCATGGAGAAGGACTATCGGTCGGCCTCGAGGAGATTCTGGCAAACCATCCGGCGCCTCAGGAGGGGGAAGCAGTGCCCTGCGCACACTGTTTACACTGGGGGTGGGAATCTGCTGACTTCGACTGGGGACATCCTTGGACGGTGGAAGGAGTACTTCGAGGATCTCCTCAACCCCACCGGCATGTCTTCCATTGCGGAAGCAGAGGCTGGGGTCTCGGTTGCGGGCCCGTCGATCTCCCGGGCTGAGGTCACTGAGGTAGTTGAGAAGCTCCTCGGTGGCAGGGCACCGGGGGTGGATGAGATCCGCCCTGAGTACCTCAAGTCTTTGGATGTTGTGGGGCTGTCTTGGTTGACGCGCCTCTGCAACGTCGCGTGGCGGCTGGGGACAGTGCCTCTGGACTGGCAGACTGGGGTGGTGGTCCCTCTGTTTAAAAAGGGGGACCAGAGGGTGTGTTCCAACTACAGGGGGATCACACTCCTCAGCCTCCCCGGAAAAGTCTATGCCAGGGTACTGGAGAGGAGAATTCGGCCGATAGTCGAACCTCGGATTCAGGAGGAACAATGCGGTTTTCGTCCCGGTCGTGGAACACTGGACCATCTCTACACCCTCTCCAGGTTGCTGGAGGGTTCATGGGAGTTTGCCCAACCAGTCCACATGTGCTTTGTGGATTTGGAGAAGGCATTCGACTGTGTCCCTCGCGGCGACCTGTGGGGGGTTCTCTGGGAGTACGGGTCCCTGTATGACCGGAGCAGGAGTTTGGTTCGCATTGCCGGCAGTAAGTCAGATTTGTTCCCGGTGCATGTTGGACTCCGGCAGTCCAACCGGGAGGAGGCCCCGGGGAAGACCTAGGTCACGCTGGAGGGACTATGTCTCTCGGCTGTCCTGGGAACGCCTCGGTATTCCCCCGGAAGAGCTGGAGGAAATGTCGGGGGAGAGGGAAGTCTGGGCGTCTCTGCTTAGACTGCTGCCCCCGCGTCCCGGCTCAACAGGATAAGCGGTAGAAAATGGATGGATGGATGGATAAATAAAGAATGTTCACTTAAAACAAAAAAATTTGGCAGTTATGTAGGTGCCTTACTCTTACTAAAGACCGTAATGTTTATTGCATTGTCTTTTTTAAAATACACATCAACTTGTCAAAAAACAAATAAATAAAACCCGAAATTATTTTTACCGCCAGTTTATCACAACACTCAAGGAAAAACACATGTATAAAATAGTAGTAGGCTAAACGAGGGTTTTCTAGACCTTATGTAAACTTTCTGTAACCGCAATAATTTAAAACTGTTTTGTACACCTCTCCTTTAAAACTTGAGATGTGTAATATAATAAGTGGTATAAAATAGAACATTCTTAAAACTTGGCTATTCAAAATTACCAGGATGTATGAATGTCGCATTATAATTTGCAAAAGCTTTCTGTACCACTTAAATACTGATGAAAACAAAACTTTAATTACTAATCCGTTTTAGTGGTAACCATCCAGCTGATGTCAGTATTGAGAAGCAACGTCATCCTGCAACACTAGTAACCATCCAGCAGATGCCGGTATTGAGAAGTAACGGCATCCTGCAAAACCATCTTGCAGATGTTGGTATTGAGAAGTAAAACAATATTTATTCTTTATAAAGTTAAATCTTTAGCTTGATGGGGTTGTAAGTTGCCCATTTAAAATGTATTAATTGCACTTTCCTTAAAAAAGAAAACAAAGAGGAATAAAATCACTCTCACCTTCTCTGGATCTGTTCCACATTGGTGGAATGATCTGCCTGCTTCAACAAGATAAGCAGATCCTGTAGCCACCTTTGAAAAGCACTTGAAAATGCATCTCTTCCATCAATTCCTAACTGACATTCCCTAACTTCCTCTTCCTTTCTACCTCTTTTCAAAAAAAACCACAAAAAAAAAACCCTTTCTATCCTTAGCTTTGTATACGGTGCTGGGCTTTAATCAGACTAGTTATTTGGATGCACTTATGCTTTTTATTACCTTGTGTTGTTATAAATGCTTCCATTGTCTTCCTCATATGTAAGTCGCTTTGGATAAAAGCGTCTGCTAAATGACTAAATGTAAATGTAGATGTAAAACTTAAATTACTAATCTGTTTTAGTTTATCCGCTCAGCTTGTAAGACTAGATTAATTTAAAATAGAGACACACACACACAGAAGAAATACATGTATTTCCCTGTATAACATTCACTAAGGTCAATATTTCTGACTCTTTTTACCTCTCCGGCAATCCGAAGAAGAAGAAGAACCAGAAGCGGACATTTCAAATTTGCTACAGGCAAAGACATTGCTTGATAAGGCAAGCAGATCCTCTTTTGATCTACTTGTCCAAGATTCACTATAATTTTTAAAGATAAGAGACACAACAATGTGTACTCATATTTTCATTAAATCTGGCTGACACTTTACACAATGCAATATTTTATCACTTAAGTTAAGGAAGTCTGTGTAAATATGATTGTAAATGAGGCCTCACATATTTTTATATTTCGTATGGATATGAAAATGAAAATAAGTTATAGTACATGCAGATGGGGTCTGAATTTCAGACAGTAGCCACCTGTGTGTCCCTCAGGGACACACAGGTGGCTGTGAAAGCTGTAGTATGACTTACATGTAGCTCCAACAATCAATTACATTTGCATCACATTAAGAATCCTATTATATTATATCCCATTCCATCTGCATTGCTGCTCTGAAGCTACAAATGTGTCAAATGTGACAAATGTGACAAAAGATTCAATATATTAACAAGGCATGTAGTCTATAATAATGTAGTCAGGTTTTTTAAATTTGTACCATCGACTGCTGTCTAACGACTCCAACACAACTGGATTTTACAAAGAAGCATTCAGCTATTTATTAAATAATATTGAAATGGTCCTTTTTTTGACATTAAAATGTTTTGAATATGCATCGGAGAAGTTTTATTAGATCACATGTACTAAAAGTTAAACTAATGATGACTTTATCACAGCCATATAATATGGTCAGGATATGGCTATTGAGTCAGAGGAACACCTACAACATATGTTTTTTCCTAGTGTGTTTGTTGAGACTGATATGAAAGCTATTGAAAGTGTAAAACTGACTCTCATGGACTGATATGAAATTGTAATGTTTATCTCTCAGAGTTTAATATTGTTGTTTAATATTGAGATAAGACGGATTTCTTCTTAGAAACTCGTCATTCTAGAAAAAGTTTCGAGCGGTGTATGGCAAGAGGCGTTTGTTGAGTTAAGGTCAATCATTGCCTTTTGGTTATTGAAGAACATTTTTTGTCATCCTACGAAATTCACTTTGACTCTAGACTACGAACGTAGGTTGAAGGAAAGAGTAAATTTGGAAAAATGTATTTTGTAAAGTCTATTTTGTAATCATAAGATGGATATACAGCCTGATAACATTGTCTGGATTTCAGACAGTGTCGCTCATGAATTAATATTTGAATATTTTCATATATCGCTTGGTCCTAATACCATATCGGCCACTAATAGTGTGGGAGAAGTTGGGGTGACTTAAAGGTTTATGGGTTTGGGATTGATGAGGGGTCCCAATAGAATTCATGGTAACTGGTCTATAAATGGGCAAACAATGATCAAATAATTGTTGTAAAGGTGGCCCCAGGCCCTCCTCGAGCCCTGCGATTATGTTGTTTTGGGTTATGGGGCACTAGATCCTATCATAAGATAGAAACACCCCAAAAGTCTCTGTTCTTTTTAAACTGATAACTTGGGTTGGAGACAGTCTCTTTCTTTGTCTCATCTACCACCACTCACTGTTCTGGTATAAGAAGTGTACCTTTTGGATGCCAAGTTAAGTATTGTGTGGGTTGTGCCCATGTGTACATAATGCCAAATTGCTTCTCTACTGAAAGATTTGTAGTAATTTCAACAGATCCAAATTGGCTGAACCTGACTGGTAGTGCCAAATTTGAGACTCGACCCATCTTAAGGCAAAGCTCTATTTTTGCTTCATCCAGTACTGATGCTTGCCAAGCTAATGCAACCCTTTGAATACACTGTCCCCTTTGTTAATCTGCTCAAAAGATGCTCTGCTCTTTGTCTTGTAGTGGTGCTTCACATTGCCACTTTTAATAATCACCATGACTCGGAAAACTAGACGTACTGTTTTTGAACTGCCTGTGGGAAGATTTAAGAGTCTGTCCATTCTTGATTAAAAGCTCTGTTTTTGCTATCTAGTGCTCTCTTTTTAGAGCACGCCATGTGAAATTATAGCTGCATCTCGTCTCTACTCTCCCTGTGTGTGTGCTCTGTGTACCTCACTCCCTGACTTGACTCACAGTGGTTATGTACACATTTGAATGGCTGAGTAGCATCACGTGAGATGATTTACAACACAATGCAATTGGTCCCTTGAGTTTCTGTTTCTGTGAAAGTGGAATTTGTACTTGTAGAAAATAGTCACACATGCGTATCAGTAAATTTGAGGTCACAGAGAAAAATGTTTAAATCTTTAGGAGTTGCAAACTTGTAGAAATCTTTTTCTCTCCCACCAACACAACACAACAGTTACACCTTCTCAAATTCTTCATTGCAGGTGCACAAATCCTATGCTACGAATCACAAATTAAGAAACTCGTACACTCAGTTTTACTACAGTTGCTGCAGTGAATATTGTGCAAAACACAATCACACAACCTTATCAAAAATGTGAAGTCATGGACAAAATCTGCACATCCACAAATCACTATGTGAATTCATGCAATGAGAGTTGCACACCTGTAGAATATATTCTTAAAACATTTTTTTTTCTTGTTTTTTTTCCAGTCAATAACTACAACTGCTTGAATTTGCTGCTACGAGTCTCAAATGCTGTTTCTTCACTGCACGTAAATGTGGAGAAAAACTCCAATTTGATGAATTTACTGTTTACCAGAGTGTTATATAATGGGAAACGTAATTCTGAAGGACTATGAGTTAACAGTGGGAGATAAGTTTAGAGGCTGTATTATGTGTAGCTCTGAATGGTTGTGTCTAAAGGTTCATACCAATTTTTTCAATTTAAACTAGATAAGACATTAAACATTTTAGTGGAACTGCTCTACTTAACAGCTCTACTGACGTCTTGTGTGCAGGGTCACAGTGTTAGCCTAATAAAAACCTTCCACTCACAAAAAGAAGGACATGCAGAGGATTTATTCTGAGCTGAGGGTGATTTGACTTGATGCTGTGTAATCTTTGAATGTGAGGGCAACCGCTGTTCAAAGAAATGACTGACAGTGCATAAAAGCAGTAGGCCTACCTTTAGATAGTCCTGAGTAACAAACTAATATCCAACCAGGATTTTGATTCTGACATACAATAAACCTCTGCTAATTAATTCGCAATTGGTCCGAATTGCGCCACTGGGATGTCCTCCGGACATAAAACTCCAGGGCTCTGACTGGACAAAGCAGTTGCAGCCTACCTTCCCGTTCCGCTGACTCTGAAGGAGGATGGAACTCCTGCAGGACTACCGACTGGGCCACCTCAGTGGGTACTTAGGTACATAACCCGTCTAATGCATCTTCCAGTGGCTCGAACTGTGCTGTGGGCAATCCATCCAGCACCACTGTCAGATCCCACGGAGGGACTCTGACTCGAACTGGAGGCCTCATCCTCAAGGTTCCATGAAGTAAACTGGTAACAAAGCGGTGCTCCCAAGCGAGCAGCCATCCACCTAACTGGAATGCTGTGATGTGAATGGACTGTACTTGTATAGCGCCTTTCTAGTCGTCCGACTACTCAAAGCGCTTTCACACTACAGATCACATTCACCCAGACACACACATTCATACACTGATGGCAGGAGCTAACTGCCCATCAGTACAAAGGAAACTAATCATTCACACACACTCACACACCGAAGGCACAGCTTCGGGAGCAATTTGGGGTTCAGTAACTTGCTCAAGGATACTTCGACACATGGCTGGGGGAAGCCGGGATCGAACCGCCAACCTTGGGATTGGTAGATGACCTGCTCTGCCACCAAACCATAGCCGCCCAGTGTAGCGGGGAAAAGTCCAGCCGAAAACCGGCTTTGGAGGAACTCCTGCACTGAAGCCATCGGGCAGTGAGCTGGGTCAAGATGGCGCTCCAGGCACCATGTAGTAAACATTTTCCACTTGCCCGCATACAGTTTCCTCATGGAGGTGGCTCTAGAGTGTAAGATGGTCTCAACTACCTCGGTAGAGAGACCGGCAGCTCAAAGGTGCTCAGAGCCACAGCTCAGACCCACAGCTTCAATTTCCCCGGTTGGGGATGGAATATTTCGCCTTGGCCCTGCGACAGCAGGTCCCTCCTGACGGGAATCTCCCACAGGGGGGCCGTCCAGGAGGGCTACCAGGCCCGAGAACCAGATTCTGGTGGGCCAGAACGGGGCCACGAGCAACAGCTGGGCCCCTGTTCGGCGAACTTTCTCTAGAACACTCAGGAGCAGAGCAATCGGGGGAAAAGCGTTCAGCCGTAGCCTCGGCCACAGCTGCGCCATGGCATCCAGCCCCAGGGGCGCTGGATACACAAGGGAGAACCAGAGGGGGCAGTGAGCGTTGTCTCTGCTCTGCTGAATCTCCTCTATATCATCTGCACCATCTCGGGGTGTAGTCTCCATTCCCCGGGCCTTGGCCCCTGCCTCGACAGGATGTCAACTCCCACATTGAGGTACCCAGGTATGAAAAGTGCTCTGAGAGAGAGTAACTTCCCCTGGGACCACAAAAGGATCTGGCGCGCCAGTCTGCACAGAGGGCGCGACTTCAGACCGCCTTGTCGATTTATGTAGGAGACCACCGCTGTGTTGTCGGAGTGCTGGCCCCTGAGGTCTGGAAGAAAGTGCCGTAAGGCCAACAAGACCGCTCGCATCTCCAGGGAATTTATGTGCCATAGATGCGGGGTCAACCACAGACCTCGGGCTATGTGTCCTTTCAAAACCGCAGCCTATCGGTGCTGGAGGTGTTTGTCGAAATTGTTGAGCCTCAACCTCAAGCACCTCAAGTGTGCAAGTACGACATCTCGATGCCGTACCGCATGAGATGAGACTGGGATAAAATCAACCAGTCGTCCAAAAAATTGAGGATGCGGATCCCCTGGAGTCTGAGAAGAGCCAGTGCAGAATCCATACACTCCGTGAAGGTGCGAGGGGAGAGTGCTAGGCCGAAGGGAACCACCCGATATTGGTAAGCTTTGCCCCCGAAAGCGAACTGCAGGAACTTCCGTTGTCCCGGAATGATAGAGATGTGGAAGTACGCGTCCTTTAGATCGATTGTGACGAACCAGTCCTCGGACTGAATCAGGCTCACAATCATAGGGATCGTCAGCATCCGGAACCGAAGTCTCCTCAGAGAATGGTTCAGGTGACGAAGATCTAAAACGGGACGCAAACCACCATCTCTCTCGGGATTTTGAAGTACCGGCTTTAGAACCCGGTATGCATCCCTCAGGTGGGGATTTGTTTTGTGGCCCCATTGTACAAGAGAGAATGTATTTCTCGCTCCATCATGTATGCTTGTACTCGGTTGACCCCTATTTCCAAGATTCCTCAGAATCATGGGGGTGTGGACCGGAACCGAAGCTTGTAACCTTGTCGGACAGTGCGCAAACTCAGTGCGACACAGCGGGTCAAACTTCTCAAGCGGGCAGAAGAGTCCCTCAGAGGAACCAACCGCTTGAGGCTGGTGCCTGGGGGGCCTGGAGTGGCGGCCTCGGTTAACCGAAGCGCTGCAGCAGTGGGAAATCCCCGAGGATCGGCATATACATGCCTGACCGCCCCCCGAACCTGCAATGTGAGAGCTGCGGTATCCCGAAGCGCTGGAACGGCGGGATTTAACCGGAAAGGAACGTCTACAGGCCTCAGTAGAGGACGCAACTCTGACCTGACTGCTGCACAGCCGTGCAGGTCTAAAGGCAGCGGTTGCACAGAACTCAGCATGCGGCGAAGGGTTAAGAGGCTGAGCTCCTGAGGGCACAATGGGGGAGCAGTCATGTGCTCAAGCCCAATGGGGGGGGGGGCGCCCTCCGAGGCCCGACGCTCAATTCAGGGCCTCTTCTGTGAGGCCTGATGGGCGAGAAGAACTGCCCTCAGGTCCGTCTTCTCCCTCTCAGGTCCTCTCCGAGCAGGCTGGAGCGAGCCCCTTGGGAGGGGCACGCTGGGCCACACTCGCTTTCTGAGCCAGCATGTAAGAGCTGCAAAATTACAAAGGCTGAGGTGGTCCACCCTCAGGTCAGGCCCGAGACCTCTGGCCACGGGTGCTAACCAACATAGTTGCATGGTGGAGTGCCGCCCCATCCTTGGATGTGAGGGCCCCGCCAAAGTCGAGGTCCTAAGCAGGTCGGCTGCGCACACCCGCACACATGCCCTGGCGTGCGGACATGCCCAGCCTGACCCGCTGCCCCGTATGCCTTGCCCACTAAAGACAATGTAGTGTGACAAGGCATACTAGGCAACGTCTGGGTTTTAAGGGAGGACGCGGCCTGGGCAATAAAACGGCACCAGCGTCTCCCACACTTACTGAGCTACTCCAGCAATGAGTGTCCTGCTGCTCTGCTGGTCAGGCGATATTGAGCCTAGCCACCATTTTCCTCTCTTGGGAAATCACCTCCACCAGCTCCTCATGCTGCACTGACTGGGCTGACGAACCACCCACGTCACCACCTTCCGCGCTCAGGACATCCAGGTCCTCGGAACTGGATCATCTCTGCGCGGGCTCCACATCCAGGGCGGAAGACGCTGCAGGCTCAGCCTGGCTTCCGGATCCCTAATGCGGGTAGACTGTTTCAACAAACAAAAAACAGTCAGTCGAGAGCAGAGCGTCTTATCTCTCCTCAGAGAGGGCACTTACCTTGCTCACAGTCACCCCTCAGGGCTGACAGAGCCTGCTCTCCATGCAGACAGCAGACACAAGTGTGTGGCCTCTGAACACGTCCCCCGTTCCGGTCGGAAGAAGCCGTGATGCGGGCTTCCGGTCCCAAAAACGGGTGGGAATTAACGGATGAGCCGTGTCCTTTTCTCGTCGCTGGGCTGCTACAGCAGCCGCGGGACCCGCAACAAGCGGAGCGAGTTCCCAAGGAGACGCTCACGCTGCTCAGGGTCAACCTCGAGGGCTGACAGAGCGAGCTCTCAACCCAAAACAGCCAACCAAAACACGTGAGGTGCTGGTGGGGATAATCCGCGGGCAGGGAGGACGCACTGCCAAAACCACTTCACACTCGTCATTTCCACAGAGACCCAGCGTGCTTGCTGAAGATCAGAAGACTGACGACAACAGTGAAGCCGGCTCCCTTTATACTTCCGGTTCCACCGGCGTGCGTCACGTGTTGACATTAAACCCAATCAAGATTGGTCTAAGTTGATACAGAGATTCAGAGGCAGTCATGCTGAAGGCGTTCCCCATAGCGTCAGCTGACGCAGCGTTGAAGTTCCCTTGAAAAGGAACCCCGGTTTCCCTCATTTCAGAGTTAACAAAGTCAGAGTTTTCACTAAACCCGCTTTCTGCAATACACCCCAGAGCTAAACATAATACTTAACGATACAATACTTAATATGCTTAACTACAACTGTTAACTCATAGTCCTTCAGATGTACGTTTACCATTACTCAACACTCTGATAAACAGTAAATTCATCCAATGCAGTGCCTCATGTCGCCATTTTCCAAGCTATACGGAAGTGACCGTAGTTTCATTTAAACTGGGTTGGAAAAACAATTGATGGAAAGGCATCCAAACAAGCTTCTTTGATTGGCCAAAAAAAGGGTTCTGACCTCTACAGGTGCACAAATCAGTTTTGCTCCATATTTCACTGAGATATGTGGTGCAAACGTGAGAGCGCACGGAACTTGTCATTTGTGAGTGAAAAAACTGCATTTGAGACTCGTAGTAGCAGATTAAAGCAGTTCTAGTTATTGACTTGTGTTTGTGCTAGAGAAATAACCAAGAAAAAAAATATTTTTGTGAAAATATTCTAACTCTCATTGCATGAATTCACATAGTGATTTGTGGATGTGCAGATTTTGTCCATGACTTCACATTTTTGAAAAGGTTGTGTGAATGTGTTTTGCACAAAATTCAATGCAGCAACTGTAGCAAAACTGTGTATGAGTTTCTTAATTTGTTATTAGTAGCATAGGATTTGTGTACCTGCAATAAAATTTGAGAAGGTGCAACTGTTGTGTTGTTTTTGTGGGAGAAAGAAAGAAATTCTACAAGTTTGCAACTCCTAAAGTATTTTTCTCTGAGTCTTCAAATTTACTAATACGCACGTGTGACTATTTTCTACAAATACAGAGTCCACTGTCACAGTTGCTCAGTTGTTTTGCTCCAATAATACATTCACTACCTAGCTAAATAGAATCTTAATAGCTGTGTAATACCGCCATAAAACCACAGTAAAAAGTAGGCTTACCTGTGGTTTCCTCCAATGTCTCAAATGTAGAGATTCAGAATCGATTATTTCTCCTATGATATAAAGTTACGCCAAATTATGACAGAAAATGTTAACTTTAGATGCTGAGTTTTATGACGTAGCTAGGTAAAATTAAGAGGATATTTTTTATATTCAATAAACAAATATTTCAATAACTATTTTCACTCTCCTTATTGCTAGCTTTTCCTGGCATTATGATATTACCAGTTTCTCCAACTGATACTAGCTGGGAACAACAACAACTAACGTTAGGTCTAACATTTGAAATGTTACAGTTTTTTCCAACAGCTTACAACCAAAATCTTTTCATGTCACGCGATTTTTGAAACCTCTCACTCAAAGTGCAAAACTACACACCAAATCTCCAAAACCATTAGCTATCTGTCAGCCTTTGACTCAGTTTTCAATTGCATAAAAAACTTTTTTCAAAACACTACACACAATTCTCTAGCTAAAACACAAAAATCTAACATTAAGTGACTTGTTTTCCTTTCCCAAACACAACCAATCCAAATGTTACACTTGTTCACCAGGTCACACACACACTCCTCACATGTGCAAACACCAATTGCATAACTGATCACTAACCAATCATTGTTTGACTGTAGTATAGGCCTATAAATAGGTCAAAGATCAGAGTACCTGTTTTGAACAATGAAAGCCAACAATGGACAGAGGGCAAGAGGAGTAGGAGGAAAAGAAAGAGGAAGTAGAGGACGAGGGCAAAGAAGAGAAGCCCAGCCGAACTTGAGTCAATTTACAGTGGCGTCCATAATTGGAACTTTCAGAAATAAGAACAGGTATGCAACTATCTAATGAATATTTTAGCATTACAGAAATGTACTGCTGCCATCACTCAAAACAGGGTCCTCCATCACAATGCCACACGTGGTCCGTACACCACTGGCCATATATTCACTTTTGTGGATACAATTTACAAAATCTTGTCACCGATCCAGATCAGGAGCCTGCTAGATTTGTGGTTATATGGGACATGTACTTTTCACCGGGCTGTTCTGGTCCAAAACTTGTTTGTCACCCATCCACTATTTGTAGTTTTGTACCTATCCCCATATTCACCTTTTCTAAATCCCATAGAGGAATTATTCTCAGCCTGTCGCTAGAAAGTGTATGATAGCCAACCCTATGCCCGCATGGCGCTTCTCCAGGTAATGGAGGACGCATGTGGGGACATAGAGGTTGCCACTGTCCAAGGTTGGATACACCATGCTAGGAGATACCTCCCTCGATGTTTGGAAAGAGAAAACATATCTTGTGATGTGGACGAAGTATTGTGGCCAGACCCAGCCCGGAGAAGAGACGAAGCATAACTAAGCACTGGTGACTATCCAACCAATTCCTGGACTGGCCCCTCTGGGACACACACAGTTGTGTTCTTTACGCTATTCTAAAGATTATACTTTTGGTTTACATATTTTTATTGTTGTGTTTTGCGCTACTGTATTCAACAGTAATGTTTGGCCTAATACAGTTTTTTTCAATCGCTAACAAGCATTGTTCAATACTGAAACCACATTTTCAAAACTCTTCACACAGTCAGCGTAACAGAAGTCAATGCAGACCAAACAGTGAACCATTTGTCATTGCTTTCAGACAAAATGCATTCAGTGACCACACTTTTCAAAATTCAGGAACTCTTTTCTCATTCGTCCTCCACAACATGCAAAATACTATGTATTTTCAGCACATTTTTCTAATGCTAACACACTGCTTTCAAAATGATTAAAAACATGTTCAAAACAGAATGATTGCAAATTCCACGCATTTATGCAGTAATTATTTTAAAATATTCTCAATATAGCCAAAAATGAAAAAAATAATCATTATAAGCTAATTGCAATTGTAGCTGAAATTCCACCCAGGTATTCTGTTCAGTAACCAAACAGGGTACATACACATTGATACACAATGTCAATTACTGTGAAACTGTTTGCAATTTAGAGGGTAATGGAGATGGAAGCCAGACTAACTCCACATACTTTTATCCTTGTGGATGAAGCTGGATTCAACCTGGGAAAAACACGACGCAGGGGAAGAAATGTAACTGGACAGAGAGCGACTGTGGAGGTCCCAGGCCAAAGGGGAGCTATCATCACCATGTGTGCAGCAATGTCCACTGAAGGTTTGCTGTTACACAATCGTGTATTTCGTTTCTAAATTACCTACATATTCAACTTGTGCCAGCAGCGGAGAGAAGCCAAAGGGCATCAAACTCCCCTTCCTTCATCGTTGTGTGGGATAATGATGCATTCCACTACTCTGCTGCAGTCACAGAGCGGTTTGCGGAACATCCCAGGATGTCAGTATTATAGCTGCCTCCATACTCCCCTTTCTTGAACCCCATAGAGGAGTTATTATCTGCATGGAGGTGGAAGGTTTATGACCACCATGTACCTGGTCATGTACCAGATGACTTTACTGGAGGCAATGAATGCAGGGTGTGGAGACATTTCTCCTGAAGACTGCCAGGGATGGATTAGACATTCCAGGAGGTACTTTCCAAGATGTATTGCCAGACACGACATCAGATGTGATGTTGATGAGAACTTGTGGCCAAATCCAAGAGAGAGAGCAGACTAGAACCATCACTGAACAACTACACATGTTGTTAAAGTAATGTGTAGAATATATTTTTATTCTTTTTTTAATTATCATTGCAGCCCTGGAGTTTTTTCCCCTCTTTTTTCACCTTTTTGTTATACTTTTCAAGTACTATATTCATATAAAAAAATGAAATTTCTATTAATTTCTGATTCATTTGTGTTACAAATGCTTCCAATAAAAGGAAATTGTGTTACAGTATTCTATATGAAGAACTGATTTATGTGGAAAATCATTGAAACTTTAAAAAATAAAAGTTCATCAATTATGTAATGCGTCCTGTTGTTACAGTTTTTTCTGATTGCTTAAGCACATTTTTTGTAACTATTGGCTATTTTTTCAAAACTCTACACACAAATAAGAAAACCTTTCACCCAATTATCAAAACATTGTAGTTCTCTTGCAAAAGCAAACACAGCTAGATAAACTCTTCACACCTTCATAAA
The DNA here is from genome assembly GCA_011952105.1 of Coreoperca whiteheadi. Lineage (NCBI taxonomy): Eukaryota > Metazoa > Chordata > Actinopteri > Centrarchiformes > Sinipercidae > Coreoperca > Coreoperca whiteheadi. The sequence goes on from WNGW01000064.1 coordinate 56,851, forward strand.
AAATGTGTTTTTGGATCAAACAGTAAACATAAGCCATCATCTACTAAGCACACAATGTGCCAACTACACACTGATGGTATGAATACAAAACACATCTGGCTTTTGCTTTCTCTGTGTACAGATGTCAATTTCAGGTCATACTTTTGTCATAGTGTCATGTAAACATACAAGGATCCAAACTTCAGGTATTGGTGTTTATTCACACTCATCAAAACCAAGACAAAGTCAGAACACAAAATAGTAATTTCACAAAAAAAAAAAAAACAAAAAACAACAACAATCAGCCTACATCATGTCATCTTTCTGGGTCCGGCCACAAAATGTCGTCCACATCGCATGCGATATCCTCCAGTCCAAGGCACCGGGGAAAATATCTCCTTGAATGCCGTATCCAGGCCTGACATGATGCCTGGTCAATATCTCCACATGCCTCCTCCATTGCCTGTAAAAAGGCTACCTATGGATGAGGATGACGGTCGTACACTTTCCAGCGCCAGGCAGAAAAGAACTCCTCGATGGGATTCAAGAATGGAGAGTATGGAGGGAGGTTGAGTGCCATGAAGAATGGGTGGTCTGTAAACCAGTTGCGGACCAAAGCAGCCCTATGGAAACTAACATTGTCCCATATGATGACATATCGGGTATGCTCTGGTCTCTGAACAGTGAGCATGTCATGTAAGGTGTCCAGGAATGCAATAATGTGTGCAGTGTTGTATGGGCCTATGGTTGCATGATGGTGAACAACATCATTTTGGCTTATAGCTGCACACATGGTTATGTTACCACCACGTTTTCCTGGGACATTGATGATGGCACGGTGTCCAATAATGTTCCTGCCACGTCTCCTGGTTTTACTGAGGTTAAAACCGGCCTCATCTACAAAAAGTAGCTCATGTCCCATGGCATCTGCTTCTAGTTCCATCACTCTCTGGACAAGACAAAACAAATGCAACACATCAGGCCCATGCACAGCACTACAGTATGCACTTCCAAATTCAGAACCAATGACACTATAGCTTACCTGCACATAGTCATATCGCAGTTGCTTTACACGTTCTGTGTTTCTCTCGAAAGGAACTCTGTAAATTTGGTTCATTCTTATTCTGTGGCGCGCAAGTACACGACTTAGTGCAGAAATGCTTACACTGTGTATATTTTGAAAGATGGTGTCATTATCAATTATGCGCTGCTGTATTTCCCACAGTCTTATTGCATTATTGGCAATCACCATGTTCACTATATGGGTCTCTTGCTCTGGAGTGAACATTCTTCCTCTGCCCCCAGCATCTGGACGTCTAGCAATTCTGTAAAGTAACAGTTTCAGTATTTTTGCATGTATGGTACTGTTGTGTTTCTCATTAGAGTATGGCAGTGCTACAAAGTACTTACCGATTCTCATTTCTCATTTCGAACCTGTCCTAATGATGCTTGCCACAGTGTAGTGGCTCAAATTAGGCTGAACCCGTTGGCCAGCTTCCCTCAGGGTCATCCCATGGTTGATGACATGGTCCACTATTGTAGCTCTGATGTCATCAGTTATTCTATTTCTTACTCTTCTTACCCTTCCTCTTTCCCCTCCTCATCCTCTTCTTGCTCCTCCTTGTCCTCTTCCTCTAACTTCCTCTAACCCTCTCACTTCTTCAACTCCACGTCCTGTTCCTCCTACTTCTTCACCTCCGCGTCCTCTTCCTCCTCCTCTTCCTCCTTGTTAGCAATTGAAAAAAACTTTCAATATTTTCTGATTCTACATGGCATTGGTGTTTGCAGTGTACTTGTTACCCCTCAGCAAATTACTTTCACTGTAGAACACTGTATTGAAATGTAGATATAAGCCTATGAAAGACCAAAGAGCTTTAGATTTAGAAAAACAGTGTTTACATGGTATATCCAAAAATGTGCTATTATGAAAGAAGTGTTTGCCATTTGATGCAAATGCTTCAATTTGACATGTGTTTATGGCATTTTGAATGCAGTGTTACATTTTGAAGGAGATGTGAGGCATTTTGTATGAGCAGTTTGGTGAATTGTTTGTAGAGTTTTGAAAAAAGGTGACATAATTTTGAAAACGTGTGTAAGCAGTTGGAAAAAACTGTAGTAAAGTGGTGTGTTGCGAGATGAATAACAAATACGTCAATAACCATGCCGAAATATCTATTGGATTTCATTGTCTCATATAGGCTCTTATATTAAGTCATACAATGAATGTGTTTACCTATATGCGAGAATACACTTCATTTTCAGGTTTTTCAACGGAGTTGGGTGTGACGTTGTGTATTTATCTGGATGAATAAATAACTTAATTTAATAAATTAAATGGTTTTAATTTTGAATAACATAGTGATAATTTTTTTCTGACCAGTCCACTTTTTCTACCTTTCATTCATCTTAAATGGTTGAATGTAAGATCTCCTCCAAAATGTCTAACCATTAATTGGGGCGTCCACTTTGAAACTTCCTTGACAACTTTTTGAAAAATGAAATAAGGTAGGCTACAATCTATCCAAAAGAAACCTCAAATGCCTTGATATAAGGTCCAAAGGCCTTTAGCTGAATGTACATTCATAGCAGTGTCGGCTTGTCAATAGAGGGTGCTGGGGCGCCACCCCCATCAAAATTCCAGAAATATACATGTATACAAAAATGATATAAAAATGAAATAAAAATAAAATAGTTTACTCATATGATGTGCCGGCTGGTAATAAGAGCCTCAGCATTTAATAAAAATTGGTTAAGTATTTTATATGTTTCATGCGGTTTCATGGACGAAGGATGCCAGACAAATGGATGTCTATCTGAGTCCATAAATCTTCGGGCGGCATGTGACCTGAAGCTGGTCTCTAATTGTTTTCTTAAAGATTCTACTCCGGACGCAGGTCGCTGGCGAATAAGAATTGGATACATGTTATTTTATCCAATCTGATTAGTTCTCGTCACCTGTCACCGTCACCAGCCCCGACATCCTCGTCTGCCCCCTGGTTATCTGATGTTCTACGCGAACATCGCGCTAGCCTCCGGTCAGCTGAGAGAAAATGGTGTAGGTCAAAAGATCCCGCTGAACTCTGTCTCTACCAGTCTCTCCTCTGTAATTTCTCAGCTGATGTCACCTCTGCAAAAACTGACTACTACCGTTCAAAGATCAACAACTCACCTGACTCTTTAAAACCTTCTCTGCTCTCTTTTCTCCGTCTTGTCCCCCTCCTTTATCAGATTTAACAGCTGCTGATTTTGTGTCTTTCTTTCCGTCTTTCTTTGTCAGTTCTCTGTGCCGCCACCTGTCGACCTTGTGCGCACATACGTGTCTGCTCACCTCTTTCTCTCCTCTATCTGAAGCTGATGTTTCCAAGGTCATTCATTCTAACCACCCTACCACCTGCCCACTGGATCCCATGCCCACCCATCTCCTTCAGGCCATCTCTCCGTCTGTTGTCCCTTCTCTGACCCACATCATCAACTCATCCCTCACCACTGGGTCATTCCCCACTACTGAAGAAAGCCACTCTCAATCCGACACTATTAGAAAGATACAGATTGGTTTCCCTCCTTCCCTTCATTGACAAAGCTCTGGAGCGAGTTGTGTTCAACCAGCTCTCTTCCTTTCTCACACAGAACAATCTCCTGGACCGAAACCAGTCTGGTTTCAAGAGCAGCCATTCCACGGAGACCGTGCTGCTCTCAGTTGTCAAAGCCCTGAGACTGGCAAAGGCGACATCCAAGTCATCCATACTTATCTTACTGGACCTGTCTGCGGCCTTTGACACAGTTAATCACCACATCCTCCTGTCCACTCTCAGTGCTATGGGTGTGTCTGGAATCGCGTTGCGATGGTTCAAATCGTACCTCTCGGGTAGGTCATTCAGAGTATCCTGGAGAGACGAGGTCTCTGAGTCCCAACATCTCAATACAGGGGTGCCGCAGGGCTCGGTGCTTTGTCCCCTACTCTTCTCCATCTAAATGACATCCCTCGGCTCGGTCATTCAGAAGCATGGCTTTTCCTATCACTGCAATGCGGATGACAAGCAGCTCCACTTGTCATTTCAACCTGACGATTCAACTGTCTCTGCACGCATCTCGGCATGCCTGATGACATCTCGCTTTGGATGAAGGACCATCACCTGCAGCTGAACCTGGACAAAACGGAACTGCTTGCGATACCGGCCAACCCAAAGATTCACCACGACCTCTCCATTCAACTAGGCTCAACGACCGTTACTCCGTCCAGCACGGTCAGAAACTTGGGGGTGGTAATTGATGATCAACTAAACTTCAAAAGCCATGTCGCCCGCACCACCCGGTCCTGCAGATTCATCCTCTACAACATCAGGAAAATCAGACCTTTCCTATCTGAGCAGTCTACACAAGTCCTAGTCCAGGCTCTTGTCCTGTCCAAACTGGACTATTGCAATGCACTGCTGGCTGGACTCCCTCCTTGCACAACCAAACCTCTGCAGATGATCCAGAACACGGCGGCAAGAGTGGTCTTCAATGAGCCGAAGAGAGAGCACGTAACCCCTCTCTTCATTAGGTTACACTGGCTCCCTGTTGTCGCCCGCATCAAGTATAAAGCGATGCTCTTGGCTTACAAGACCACCACTGGTTCTGCACCAACGTATCTTTGCTTGTTCATACAGACCTATGCTCCTGACAGGTCCCTGCGCTCTGCAAACGAACGACATCTGGTGGTACCATGCCAAAAACGAATAAAATCACTGTCGCACACCTTCTCTGGATCTGTTCCACATTGGTGGACATGGACATGGTGAAGGACGAGAGAGAGGACGAGTTGGGGGATGAGGGAGACGTGAAGGAGGTGGAAGGAGAGGAGGAGGTGGAGGGAGAGGAGAAGGTGGAGGAACATAATTGGCCATCAGTCAGAACGGATGGAATGTCACTATGTGCGCAGCCATAAGCCAACGAGGGGTACTCTACCGCCATGCCATTCTAGGACCCTATAAGACTATGCTTCTCCTGCTTTTCTTGACGGTCTAAGCTGACGGTTCCAGCTGGACCTCATGGAACCAGCACAGCCAGAGCAGCCTCACTACGTTGTTGTTTGGGATAACGTCAGCTTTCATCGTGCTGCTCTTGTTTGTGACTGGTTTACCAGTAACCCAAGGTTTTCAAACATCTTGCCTGCATACTCTCCCTTTCTAAACCCGATAGAAGAGTTTTTTTCGGCATGGCGGTGGAAAGTCTATGACCGAGAACCTTATGTCCGAGTTCACCTCCTCCATGGAAGGCCATGGCCATGGAAGCCTGCCATGACATAACAATAGATGCATGCCAGGGATGGATCAGGCATGCATGAGGATTTTACCCTCGCTGCCTGGCTAGGGCCAATATAGCCTGTGATGTGGACAAGATTCTCTGGCCTGACCCAGACCAAAGACGGGATGCTGAGGTGGAATAATTTTTTTTGTGTAGTACATGAATGAATAAAAATGTGCAAATGTATACATTGGTTGTATCTTTTGTGTTCATTGTTCATCATGTGAAAAGGTGTTTTTTTTTTTTGTTACAATCAACATAATATACCAGTTTTGGAAATGTTGTTTTGAATTTGTGTGTAAGACTATGTTGTAGTGTGTGTTTTTCTGAGGGCTTGTGTGTGTTGTCTGAGGGCAAAGTTTGGTTTTCAGCAAGATTGAATGGTTTTGAGTGTAGAGCTTCATGTTGACCTGAAAATAGGATGTTTGGCGGAATTGGGTGAGATGTTATGGATTTGTGTTTACTACCAGCTCGGAATAACAGGTTGATTTCTGTTCTGGCTTGTAATTTTATTATATGTCTACCTAATACAAATATTCGTATATTCTGCTAGATCTCTGAAAACTAGCAGAAAATACCAGCAGAGATGCCTCCTGGCAGCTGGGGCCTGTACCATGAAGCCAGTTTAGCTGGCTAGCCAGATATGTTTAAGCTTAGTTTGTGCCAATCCTGGGTTTAAGGTACTATGAAAGTAGCTCGGCTTTAATCAGTGTTTGTTGCCATGGTATCCTACACTGCACGGCTAACCTGCTCCGGGGCAGGTTATGTTCTGGATTCGAGAGCTCAGATTTAAGTTTGACCAATCAGCTGTGAGCAAAAAAATATATATATAGATGACGTAACTAATTCTCAGCGTCTCTTGCAATGGCTTCACCTTTTCTACCAAATCCTGTGGCCAGCTCCGCGCAAATTTTTAGAAGAGCACTTCGTAGAGAAAGAGTTTTAAGGGACAGACAAAATTCCCTTGACTTTCCTGATACGTACTTGTATGAATGATACAGATTATCCGCAGAAGCAATCTGTTATATTTGCGAACCTCTTGAGCCACAAGATGTGACTCGTCGAAGCCATGCACTGTACCGCAAATGGTAGGTATTGCATTGCGTTTTTTTGCAAGTGGTACATACTTGTACGCGGGCGGTGATGCAGAGAACCTTGGGAAAAACATGGTTTGTCGAACCATTTGCAAGGTGGTCCTTGTACTGCAGGGGTACATAAATGGCTTTATTGTGTTCCATTAATCAACCATGTCGACAAAGGAGGGCTTATATAAAATTACCGGTAAGATGTCCTGAACCATCCCTTAGTTATGCTGCTATAGGCCTAGACTGTCGGGGGACTTCCCATGATGCACCTCTCTCTCTTCACCTCTGTCCTCCTCTCCATCCATATGCATTCTCATCCCATAAATGCATGTCACTAATTTGACTTCTTCCCTCTCCCGGAGTTTTGTGCTTTGTCGTCCGTCTCTTCTTTCTTAGTGTCACTTTCAGCAGGTATTTCAGTGTCCGGAGATGTATCTGGATCTGTGACTATGGCAACCTGCTGGGGCAGTGTTGCTGTGTCTATGGTGCAGGGGACGAGTGGCTCGGGTCCTGCTCGTTGGGCCCCACCTGGAGCTGCTCGGTTGTCCGTCTGGACCCATCATCTTCCCTTATGTTTTACCACCTAAACATTTCTAACATAATAATATATATATATACAACAATTTTGCCATCATGGCTGTATATGTTATAGTTTTGATGCTATAAATCTATTCTGTACTTACGACATCTATTGCATGTCTGTCCGTCCTGGGAGAGGGATCCCTCCTCTGTTGCTCTTCCTGAGGTTTCTATCATTTTTTTCCCCTGTTAAAAGGGTTTTTTTTGGGTAGTTTTTCCTTAATCGAATCGAGGGTCTAAGGACAGAGGGTGTCGTATGTTACAGATTGTGAAGCCCTTTGAGGCAAATGTGATTTGTGATACTGGGCTATATAAATAAAATTGAATTGAATTGAATTGAATGTATTGATAGGGTGACATATGAACAATTTAACCTTTCACATTCAGGTTCTTTATTTAAAAAAAAAACAGATTTTACTTGCATTAATTAAAGCAATCAGCAATCTTCCTCCAACATTCTTCTCTTGCTTTGGCAGCAGAGACAGTGTTACTGAGTGCTTGAAATACAGTTATATATTCTTCATATTTCTGAAGAATAAGCTCTTGCTCGTCCTTTGAAAAATATAAAGCTCTCGCTCTATCCATATCTAACGTGATTGGTTGTTTAGTGCCGACGTCACTCTTTAATGTGCACGTGCGCATTAAGTAATCATAGCTTAAGGATCAAAGCCTGAGTTGACAGAGAAAGTTGATGAGCCTGGTTGATGACACCAATAGCAGTATTGGTATATTTAAAAGCGTACATTTTGAGGTTGAAATCAGCTTATTTTTCGGAGATTGACCGGGCGTGTCATAGTCTGTGTGTATTTCCATACTGAATAAGCTTTTGTTTCAAGGGAAGCATGGCTACTTATTATGCAGCGCTCTGGCCGGTTCTAGCTGATATCAAAATTCAATGAAGATGGACGCCGCAAAGAATATCGCAGACGAGCTGAACCGTGTCCGTTACACCGAAAATGTACTTCTTCGACAAGCCGGATGCTCACGAACAAGCGCTCACTGATTCTGAAGACGATCTGAGCGACGATGAAAGTAGCATAATAAGACTGAATAATATCCCTTATCTACAACTGACTGGCGTCAGACGAGTTGGACCGTAAGATATCAGAGGCTATATCGATAGTAACATTTGATGCAGATAAAGACAGAGAAATGGGGAAATTCCGTAACTTTCACTGTAAATGCTACATGAGGAGAAAAGAGAACTCTCTGCATGGGAGACAGTCCTGTAGCCAGAAGCTTTCTCCAGACATTATGTACAACATACGGCTGGGTTCTTTAGCTGCGGAAAAAGAGTGGCAGGACATGCGAATTATTGGACATTTAGAGGCAAACGGATGCACGGTGCAAACTTCGGAGATAGTTACATCCACAAAGAAGACCCCGACAAAGAGAAACTGTGCCCGAACGACTTATTTCATTGGAGACAACGAGATCTGCAAGAATATGTTTCCATAAACATCAAAGTTTGTCGTTTTGTGTTCATTCTAAGAACACGTACATATTACCTCATGTTTAGTCCATGTTTAGACCTTCCCATACCTGCCTATTGTTATTAGTTAGCTCAGGACTGTCGTTTTAATTGTAATCGTTAGCATCGTATAATTTGCCAAAAACCCCCATTACTAGAATGGGCTTTTAGATGGTAATGTTAGCATCTGCTATTAATTTGAATAATGCTTCAATTGCTTGAATTGACTGGTGTGAATGACTTAGCCCACGTAAACCTGCCTGTTAGCATTCTTGAATTGAATGTGATGCTAATAATCTTTTATTATTAATAGTATGCGATCCGATTTTTCCGGTTAAGTCTGTCGTTGCTATGCAACCATGCAGCTTTACAAGGGGGGAGCTTTACAGGGGGTATGGCTTATCTAAATGAGATGTAAATGAGCCCTATTGTCACTCCAAGCAGGTGAGAACAGGTGAGAACTGCACAATCTTTAGAGGCCGTTTTCTACCGTTTGAGCTTTTTTGAGTACCTACCTTCATATGGACACAACTTCTCCAAATATTATCAGATTTCCATGGGTTACACATCGATGGAAAGCTTGGAGACTACACTTTCAGAATCTGTGAATAACTCAAAATGACCGACTTGTGTCCCTACTTTCCGTGATTGGTCACAAATGTTCTTAAACTAAACTGTGATGAATCACTATTGGCCAGAAATCCCTCACCATAACCACACACAACTTTTGCTTCAACACATGGAGCTCTTGTTCCTACCTTTTCCCAGGACCCAGGACCAAGACCAAGCACCAGACCTGAAGTGACATAGCTTTCTCCATAGCCATCCCCTCCCTCTGGAACTCCCTATTGACTACACCAATCTATCCGTGTTCAAGAAGTTACTTAAAACTCACAATTTTCACTCAGACAGAGCATATTAAAATATTGCTTTTTCCACATTTCCACATGTTTATGCTTGTTGAACAGATGTATTGATAAAGTATTGCTTTTTACTCGTGGATGTTTTATTGCACTTACCTAGTAATGAGTATAATTGCTGTCAACTATCTGATCTACTGATCACTGACTGTCCCCTGTGTGTGGGTGTGTGTGCGTGGAGGAGCTCAGGGGCCCGTTTCAGAAAGGAGGTTAAGTGAAAACTCTTGAGTATGTCAACCCTGAAATAAGGGAAACTCTGGGTTTTCTGTTTCAGAAACGGAGGTATGTTAAACCCGAGAAAGTAGAGTAAGTCAAGCTCGTTTCTGAAAGACAGGTAACTTATACTCAGAGTCATTTACCAGGGTAACTTACTCTGGGAACCTAACCTGGTCGGGAGCAGGTTTTCTTCAGTAAACCAAGATTTCCCTTTCAAGGGAACTTCAACGCTGCGTCAGTTGACGCTATGGGGAACGCCTCCAGCGTGACGGCCTCTGAATCTCTGTAACAACTTAGACCAATCCTGATTGGGTTCGGCGTCAACACGTGACGCACGCCGGCGGAACCGGAGGTATAAAGGGAGCCGGCTTCACTGTTGTCGTCAGTCTTCTGATCTTCAGCAAGCGCTCTGGGTCTCTGAAAATGGCAAGTGTAAAGCGGTTTCGGCAGTGCGTGTATCCCTGCCCGCGCTATATCCCTGACGGCGACACCCACAATATGTGTGCGGCCTTTTTGGGAAGAGAGCATGCACTAGCAGCCCTCGAGGGGGCTGGCTGTGTGCATTGTGAGCGTTTCCCGGTTAGGAAGCTCCGCTCTCGGCTGGCGCTTTTCGAGGAAGGCGGCCAGCTCTGCTCCCCACGCGGTAAGGGACCGGCGGTTGCTGAGGCATCCCGGCGACTACTCTCCTGGGGATCGCAGATGGACCTCGGCGACGAAGGTGAGACAGCTTCGGCTCTTTCTTTCCCTTCATCCGCGGGTTCTTTCTCCTGCTTTCGGGATCCGGAAGCCCGCACCGAGTCTGCGGCTTCTTCCGTCCCGGAGCGGAACCCCGCTCGCCGAGACTCCGGTTCCGAGGAACTGGATATACTCGGAGCGGAAGGCGGTGACATGGGTGGCTCGTCACCCCAGTCTCCGCAGTATGACGAGCTGCTGGAGGTGATTTCCCGTGCGGTGGCTAGGCTCAATATCGCTTGGCCTGCGGAAGAGCAGGACGCTCGTCGCCGGAGTAAGCTCGACGAGGTGTGGAGGTCCTGGTCCCGGCCGTATTCTACACGGCTTTCTAGCCCGACTGGTCGCCAGTATGCTTCGATCAGCGGGCGTAAAGAGAACGGTTATGGCAGAATGCCAGGTATTGAGGAGACGCTGGCGGCGTATTTATCCCCGACGTTGCATACTAAGCCCTGCCGTACTACCTCTGCCTTAGTCGGCAAGGTTTACATGGCGGCAGGTCAGGCCGGTGCGTGCCTTCACACCATGGCGGTCTTGAAGGCGTACCAGGCCGAACTGCTTGACGACCTCGACGACGGGGGGCCCCTCGCATCCGAGGATGTGAAGGAGCTTCGCCGTGCGACAGATTTATCGCTCAGGGCCATGAAGGATACGGCCCGAGCTATCAGGCGGTCCATGGCATTAAGGAGAGGGACAAAACCTTCCTTTTAGATGCCCCGCTTTCACCCGGTGGTCTCTTCGGGGTCTCTTCCCTGAAGCGCTCGACAACTGAGCCGACCGCTGCGGCCTTCCAGCGATTTATCCCTCGTCGAAAGAGGTCGCGGGCCGGAGCTGAGGGTGGACTACCTCAGCCTTTGACGTCTCGCAGCTCGTACATGCTGGCCCAAAAAGCGAGCGTGGCTCAGTGTACCCCTCCCCAGCGGTCGAGGGGCTCGCTCCTGCCTGCTCGAAAGGGGCCTGAACGGGAGAAGGCGGACCTGAGGGCCGTGCTTCTCGCCCGACAGGCTTCCAAAAAGGGGCCCTGACTTGAGCGTCGGGGCTCTGAGGGTGCCCCCCACCAGGGTCGAGCACATAGATGTCTCCCCATCGGGCCCTCAGGAACTCAGCCGCTTCACCCCGCCATTGGCGACGCTTCGGGGCGTGGCGAGTTCCATGCAACCACTACCTTTAGACCTGTGCTGTGCAGCAGTCAGGCCAGAGTTGCGTCCTCTACAGAGGCCTGTAGACGTTCATTTCCGGTTAACTCCCGCCGCTTTGTCGCTTCGGGATACCGTAGCTCTCACATCGCAGATGGGAGGGGCGGTCAGGCATGTGCATGCCTATCCTTGGGGATTTCCCCCCGCTGTAGCGCTTCGGGTAACCGAGGCCGCCACTCCGGGTCTCCCAGGCACCAGCCTCGAGCGGTTGGTCCCCCTGAGGAATTTGTTGCCCGGCGTGTCGCACTGGGTTTTGCGCACCGTCCGACAAGGCTACACGCTTCAGTTTCGGTCTCGACCCCCGGGATTCCGAGGAATCCTGGAAACAAGGGCCAACCAAGTACAAGCACAAGTGATGGAGCAAGAAATTCACTCCCTCCTGTACAAAGGGGCCATAGAACAGATCCCTGACAGCGAGATGTTTACCGGTTCTACAGCCGGTACTTTATAGTTCCGAAGAGAGACTGGTTTGTCACGATCGATCTAAAGGATGCGTACTTCCATGTCTCTGTCATTCTGGGACACCGGAAGTTCCTGCGGTTCGCTTTCGGGGGCAAAGCTTACCAGTATCGGGTGCTTCCCTTCGGCCTAGCACTCTCCCCCCGCACCTTTACGAAATGCATGGATTCCGCCCTGGCTCCTCTCAGACTCCAGGGGATCCGCATCCTCAATTATTTGGACGACTGGTTGATTCTAGCCCAGTCTCGTCTCCTCGCAGTACAGCATCGAGATGTTGTACTTGCGCACTTGAGGTGCTTGGGGTTGAGGCTCAACGCGAGCAAGAGCACGCTCACTCCGACACAAAGGATTACGTTCCTAGGAGTAGTGTGGGACTCAGTTACGTTGCGGGCACAACTGTCTCCCGCCACGCATCGAGTCAGTCCTGACTATGGTACTCAGGGTGCAGCTAGGCCGACACCTCACTGCAAGCCAGTTTCAGAGACTGTTGGGCCTCATGGCTGCAGCATCCACCGTAATTCCGCTTGGATTGCTGCACATGAGGCGACTGCAGTGGTGCCTCAGGGACGCCGGATTTTCCCCGAGGGGCAATCCTTTTCGCCTGATCAAGGTTACGCACAGATGCATGCGTGCCTTAGACAGGTGGAGACAACGGGCGTTCCTGACCCAGGGCCCAGTGCTGGGCATGGTGTACCACCGTCGTACACTCTCGACGGACACCTCCAGCACCGGATGGGGCTCTGGAAGGCCGCACAGCCCCAGGTCTGTGCTTAACCCCGCATCTAGGGCACATAAATTGCCTAGAGATGCGATCGGTCTTGTTGGCCTTACAGCACTTTCTCCCAGACCTCAGGAAACACCACGTGCTTGTCCGTTCCGACAACATGGCAGTGGTTTCCTACATAAATCGTCAAGGCGGTCTGAGGTCGCGCCCTCTGTGCAGACTGGCGCACCAGATCCTCTTGTGGTCTCAGGGGAAGTTGCTCTCTCTCAGAGCACTCTTCATACCTGGGTACCTTAATGTGGGAGCAGACATCCTGTCGAGGCAGGGGCCGAGGCCCGGGGAATGGAGACTGCACCCCGAGACGGTGCAGATGATATGGAGGCGATTCGGCAGAGCACAAGTGGACCTATTCGCGTCCCCGGACAGCGCTCACTGCCCCCTCTGGTTCTCCCTTGTGTATCCAGCACCCCTGGGGCTGGATGCCATGGCACAGCCGTGGCCGAGGCTGCGGCTGTACGCTTTTCCCCCGATTGCTCTGGTCCCGGGGGTTCTAGAGAAAGTTCGCCGAACGGAGGCCCAGCTGTTGCTCGTGGCCCCGTTCTGGCCCGCCAGAATCTGGTTCTCAGGCCTGGTAGCCCTCCTGGACAGCCCCCCATGGGAGATTCCCGTCAGGAGGGACCTGCTGTCGCAGGGCCGAGGCGAAATCTTCCATCCCCACCCGGGAAAATTGAAGCTTTGGGTTTGGCCCCTGAGGGGGACCACCTCCGAGCTGCCGGTCTCTCTACCGAGGTAGTTGAGACCATTCTACACTCTAGAGCCCCCTCCACGAGGAAACTGTATGCGGGCAAGTGGAAAGTTTTCACTAAATGGTGTCTGGAGCGCCATCTTGACCCAGTTCACTGCCTGATGGCTTCAGTACTGGAGTTCCTCCAAAGCCGGTTTTCGGCTGGACTCTCCCCCGCTACACTTAAGGTGTATGTGGCTGCGATTACGGCATTCCACAGTTTGGTGGATGGCTGCTCGCTTGGGAAGCACCGCTTTGTTACCAGTTTCCTTCGTTGCACCTTGAGGATGAGGCCTCCGGTTTGAGTCAGAGTCCCTCCATGGGATCTGACAGTGGTGCTGGATGGATTGACCACAGCACCGTTGGAGCCACTGGACGATGCATCGGACAGGTGTCTGGCCTTAAAGATGGCATTTTTGCTGGCCATGACCTCTCTCAAGAGAGTTGGAGATCTACAGTCCCTGTCGGTGGCTCCTGCTAACCTGGAGATCGTTCCAGGTTCAGTTAGAGCCATCCTGCATCCTAGGCCGGGGTATGTACCTAAAGTACCCACTGAGGTGGCCCGGCCAGTAGTCCTGCAGGCATTCCATCCTCCTTCAGTATTGGCGGAACAGGAAGGTGAAAGGCTGCAACTGCTTTGTCCAGTCAGAGCCCTGGAGGTTTATGTCCGGAGGACATCCCAATGGCGCAAATCGGACCAATTGCTGGTATGCTTCGGGCCCCCTCGTAAGGGCTGCCTGGCTACCAAACACACTATTAGCAGGTGGATAGTTGAGGCTATCGCTTCGGCTTACGAGGTGCGCGGTTTGCCTTCACCTCTGTTGATCAAAGCCCACTCCACAGGGAGTATGGCATCCGCCAGAGCTTGGTGGTCGGGAACCCCCCTCTCCGATATATGCGATGCTGCGGGATGGTCCTCGCCTCACACTTTTGTGAGATTTTACATCCTAGACCACTTACATAATCCGGGATCTGTGGCTCTCTTGTCTTGAAGTGTGCCCTGCTGGCTTCACACTCGTGACAGGCATCCCTTCAGCATGGCGGAGTTGGTACTGCCTTCCCCATAGCGTCAGCTGACGCAGCGTTGAAGTTCCCTTGAAAGGGAACGTACCAGGTTACGTAGGTAACCATGGTTCCCTGATAGGGAACGAGACGCTGCATCTCGCTGCCATACTTCCGGCATGCCTGTGAGCGGCTTGCTTCAGTCGATCAGAAGGCTGACGACAACAGTGAAGCCAGCTCCCTTTATACCTCCGGTTCCGCCGGCGTGCGTCACGTGTTGACGTTGAACCCAATCAAGTTTGGTCTAAGTTGTTACAGAGATTCAGAGGCCGTCACGCTGGAGGCGTTCCCCATAGCGTCAGCTGACGCAGCGTCTCGTTCCCCATCAGGGAACCATGGTTACCTACGTAACCTGGTACGTTTCTCTCGGTCTCCTCTCCCTTTTTAAAGAGGAAGCGGTGTTTAAATACCGCATTCATTCTTTCATTGCGCACATTTCTGTCACACATAGACCATCAAAGTGATAAAAAGGCATGTCCTTTTATGGACGATCCTGTAGATGAAGAGGCTGCATTAATTCGTCTGGAGTTATATTTACGTCGGGAGAGGATTTTGAGGCCGGGAGTGGATTTTTTGTCATATCCCTAAAAATCTTTATTTGAGTGGTATCGTTTTTCTTTACAGTCAATTAGATACATCTATAATCTCATCTATCTTTACATCAGCCATCGTGGCCGTCAACATATTAGTAAGGCTGCTGTATGCAGAGCGGTAAGGAAAGTGTGCCTCGGTCTTCCTAAGCCCATTTTTTACTTACTCTTGTCCGAAATTACATACCCAAATAAATGGAGTATATCTTAACAACAACAAAGGCTATATGCATAATCTTGGTCTCAAAAGAAAGCTAAGACCAGGGAGATTACAATAGAAGTGTAGGGATTTAACTATATATACTCTGTCGAAATGCATCTGGAACACAGTAGAACATTTTTATTTCTACCTCTGCCGAAAAAACACACCTCATTTATAGTGAAACACATTTGAATCATAAAGGAATAACCCTAAGCTTTGTAGGAATTATTAAAATAATATCTGATAAGTAACTGTGCAAAAGTAGATGCTAAAAATGTGAACCTAAGCAGTTTAACACACATTTTATCACAGATATTTCTAGGCGGAACCAGCAAATGTACCATTTGGGCCCATTTGGATCCAGATGTGCCATTGACCTGTCTTAGATACCAGGCAGGAAAACTAATTATATTTCACTTATAGATCATTATGGTAACTCATTCCATCAAATAAAACTGTTTTTGAGTCATTTTGAGCTTGTAATCTGGGTCAGATTCTGTATACAATACCAGGTGGGCTTTCGTGTTCTGAGAATCTTTGTGTTGTTTTCTGGCCAAAATACTAGCTGCAAATGACATCTTCAACAGTGTTATTACATTAATGTAATAATTAATCACTCTAAAGAATTGGATTACTTATTACTAATTACTTTCTCAATCCCATTTCGAGCCCAAACACTTAAACAATACAAGGAGAGACATGAAACTGACCAAAGTACATAGAGGGAGATGGTTAAATTGAAAATATAACTTTTAACATTAAAAAATGGGGTGCACGGTGGTCGAATCCCAGACCAGACCACGAGTCTGGAGTGTGCATGTCCTCCCCGTGTCCTCCCACCGTCCAAAGATATGCATGTTTAGGTCAATTGGTAACTCTAAATTGTCCCTAGTGGATGAATGTGAGAGTGAATGGTTGTCTGTCTATGTTTTAGCCCTGCGACGAGTTGGCCACTGTCCAGGGTGTACCCCGCCTAAGGCCCAAAGTCACTGGGATAGGGTCCAGTCACCCGCGACCCCCAACGGGAACAAGCGGTAGAAAATGAGTGACTGACATTAAAAAATATGTTAAATCCACTATTGTTTTAAACAGAATTGTTCTATAGTCTATGCTGTATTTAATGCAGTTACTTCAGATGTATCTTTAAATTAGCCTACAGAAGAATTAAGAGTAATCCTTTTTCAAGTGAAAAATAATTAAAGTATAGTAGGCTATTTAAATTTATTAGTAGCCTAATTAATTACACCCACCACTGTATAACAGTAGGCCTAATTAAAATTTAAACTTAGGGCATTGACTCAAGCAGCTATTTTCTTCAAAGCAACCCTTCCTGTACAGCGCTTGAGTGTTCTTAGCCCAGTCCAGTTTACTGTCTATGTGTACTCCCAGATACTTGTAATCCTCAACGATGTCCACGCTGACCCCCTGGATGGAAACCAGAGTCACTGGTGCCTTGGCCCTTCGTAGGGCCTACAACCAGCTCCCTGGACTTTGTCGCATTGAGCTGCAGATGGTTCTGCTCGCACCATGAGACAAAGTTACCAACCACAGCCCTGTACTCAGTACCACCAAAGGCAGGGTCATCAGAAAACTTCTGAAGGTGGCAGGACTCTGTGTGATGGCTGAAGTCTGTGGTGTAGATGGTGAAGGAAGGGAGAGAGGACAGTCCCCTTATGGGCCACAGGATCCGACACACAGTGCTGCAGATGCACATACTGTGCTCTGCCAGTCAGGTAGTCAACAATCCAGGACACAAGGGGGGCACCCACCTGCATCGCTGCCAGCTTCTCACCCAGCAGGGCTGGCCGGATGTTGAAGGTACTGGAGAAATCAAAAAAATAATCCTCACCGTGCTTGCCGGCTTGTCCTGGTGGGTGTGAATGCGGTTCAGCAGGAAGATGATGGCGTCCTCAACTCCCAGCCGGGGCTGGTAGGTGACCTAAACGGGGTCCAAGAGGGGTCTGACCATGGGCCGCAGCTGTTCCAGCACCAGTCTCTCCAGGGTCTTCATTATGTGGGAGGTCAGTGCCACCGGTCTGTAGTCCTTGGAGCCACTGGGACACGACGTCTTCAGCACAGGATTTAGGCAAGATGTCTTCCACAGAACAGGGACCCTTTGAAGACTCAGGCTCAGGTTGAAGACATGTTAAGGAACTCCACATAGCTGGGGGGCACAGGCTTTTAGCACCCTGGGGCTAACTCCATCGGGGCCAGCAGCCTTGTTTGAACGGAGTTTCATCAGCTGTCCTCTCACTTGGTCAGTAGTCAGGCACACAGCAGAGGTTACAGGCGGGGGAGGGTGGGGGACATCAATGTCAGTGTGAAGAGGGCCGTTAGCCTGAGAGCCAGTTGAGGGGGGAGCAGGACTCTCCCAGGACGATGAGGGAGGGGGGAGCAGTTAACTCACAGGGGTCTGCGGGGGGGCAGCAGCTGAGTTAGCGGGGGGATGAGCAGGAGCCAGTGGGTCGAATCTGTTAAACAACAGATTAAGTTCGTTGGCCCTGCCCAAGCTGCCTTCAACTCCTCTGCTGCCAGTCAGTCTGAAGCCAGTGATGCTTTTCATGCCGCTCCAGACCTCTCTCATAAATTCTACAGTCTTTAATGATTTGGCCCGTTTTAATTACAGGTTTGAATACCCATCCCTACCTGAGAGTGCTGATTGGATATGTGCAACTCTCAACAGAGATAGCTACTTCCATCATCAGCTCTGGAAAAAATTCAATTTTACCAAGTCAGTTGCTAGATTTACTTGCCTGACTTTGCATTTTACCTGTCCCAGGTAATCGTTATTGTTGAGCCCTGAGGGTCAATAGTACTGCCACAAGAGGAGTAACAAGGAGTAAACAACACTATCTGTGGGTAGTGATGGATTACAACCTTGTGATCGTAGAGAGTAAGAACAGGACATGACCAGTAATCTAGCTGGCATCTGTGGACTACAAACATGGAGACAAGGGATACAGTTTATTGGAGGACGAAATGGAAAACCCACATTAAAAACAACTGCGTGCTCCATAAACAATGGTGCTATTCTCTCTGATCTAACTTATTGTCCACATCTTCTCTGTGTAGCTTAGCATGAGCTGAAATCTTTGGGTCTTCTCCTCAGACTGCATGGATACAGGGCAGCTGTGTAGCCATCCATGTGTTGAAGTATCCCTGAGCAAGGTACTGAACCCCAAATTGCTCCCGAAGCTGTGCCTTCGGTGTGTTAGTGTGTGCGAATGATTAGTTTAATTTGTCCTGATGGGCAGTTAGCTGCCATCAGTGTATGAATGTGTGTGTCTGGGTAAATGTGATATGTACTGTGAAAGCGCTTTGAGTAGTCGGACGACTAGAAAGGCGCTATACAAGTACAGTCCATTTACATGTAAAAATTTATGAAAATAATTTTGCCTTATAGAACTCTTATATTGTCTTTATGTCAAGGCCCCTCTCCAGTTTTTCCAAGCGCAAGAGGCTTGTCAATGCCCAGTCAGGCTGATCCCCTCCTTTCCCCCCATCTGCTCAATAAATGCTGCTCCTGCTGGTTTGCAGTATCCTCCATCAGATAAACTCCAGGTCTGAAGGTTACAGTGCTCTCTCCCACACGTCCTTCCAGAGGAATCCCCTTGTTTGCTCTCTTTAGTCCTCAGTGCTGTAAGTCTGTTCACACATCAGTCTGTCTTACTGGCTTTTCCGCAGTTTGGACATTATTCTGAGACTTCAGTTTTTTAATCAAAATTTGTTTGACTAGTAGGACATAGTAGGGTATTACATTTTTTTCTTAAATAGCACACTATTTTCTTGAAACTTTGATGCACATACAGTATATATTTCAAAATCATGATTGACCTCAGTGTGAGCACAAGATACTATTTTATGAAGACTGGCTAACTGCCTTGTTTTGATTAATTTGTGTTATATTGTGTGCAGTTTCATTAAGGTACTAACCCCAGAGATGCATGTTTTAAATTTATTCTTGGCTGTACATTTAGTACTAGTGGTATTTCTGCACAGCTCTCCCCTGAGGTCAATTGCTGAACAAACAGTTGTTTGGCCAATAATTTGATGTTTGGTGAAGTTTTACTGTCATTGACGCTTCTTTCTTAGACAACCATGGTGGCCTCTAATGCTGTCTGTTCATTTATTCTTCTTTTAGCAAACACATTAAATACATGAATTCCTGTGCATGAGAGCATTTCCATTACCAGGACAGACAAATAAAATCATAGGCAGATAAACAAATGAATTTCTGACATATTTTCTTTCTTTTTTTACCCCAATACTGAACTTGATAAAGCTCTCTAACTACCAGTTTGTACACTCTTGGGCTGTGAATGAAAATGGCCACACCACAACTTTGATAGTTAAAAGACTTTGTATGCTATGAAAAGCCACGCTGTCTGTGAGGCTATACTTAGGTACAGTTCAGATAATGTACCTATGTACTATGTTCATCATTTAGTTTAGTATTTTAGTATTCTAAGATTTTCTAATTAGTGCTGAACACAAAGTACAGCTGAGGCTGATGGGATTGTTAGCGGCTGTGGCTTGGTGGAAGAGTGGGTCGTCCACCAATCAGAAGGTTGGCGGTTCGATCCCGGCTTCCCCCAGCTATGTGTCGAAGTATCCTTGAGCAAGATACTGAACCCCAAATTGCTCCCGAAGTGATGCCTTCGGTGTGGGAGTGTGTGTGAATGATTAGTTACTGTATTGATGTTCAGTTAGCTCCTGCCTGTGTGTGAATGGGGTCAATGTAATATGTAGTGTAAAAGTGCTTTGAGTAGTTGGAAGACTAGAAAGGCACTATACAAGTCCATTTACCATTCACAACAGACCACATACACTGTAATGGTTTTGTTGAAATTTTTTCTGTTTACTGTTTATGCAAGTAACAAATCCTTTAGTTGTATACACAATAACTACTTCAAAACATAAAAAAACAGCAACAAGTGGCTTCAGTTTCAAGAGTTAGTCATTTGCACTTCTAAAATTAAGTCTAAAGGCATAAGTATTCATATAATTATAATATAATTTTGTGGTGTTTGTTTTGTAACTGGCATTTCCTCAGAGCTCTGACTGGCTTCTTTTGATCATCATGAAGCTCTGGTAGCTCTGAGTAACTGGAGGTACTTTCACCTGACAGAAAATAATATACAGGTCTTTCCATGCATATACTACTTTCCTACATAGCCTAAAGTGTTGATGCAATTCATAATTTTTTTCAAACACAGAATCAACTTGGGAAGTGTAAATTTGACAATATGACATGCTGAAGGTGGCCCTGCTAGTTTGTTTTTTATTTTTTATTTGCTGGTCTACAGCTCTGAGTGACTGTAGCTGTCCTGTGTTGTTTTCACTTTTATTTACCCATCTCATTTCACATTTTTAACAGTGGGCCAACCTATCTATCAACATCAATCCAAATGGAAACAGTGTCAGTGTCAAAACACCCATATCAGTCAAACCCTTATACATGCACCGAGCATATGGTAGTTTTGGGGTTAAGTCCATTGTGTGTGTGGATAACATTAAGTTGCAGTTATCTATTGCAATCTAAGCCAAGTTAAACACACAGAGGACAAACTTCAAGTCCAGTGGCTCCAGTCCATTTTCCCTTCCTGTGGGTCTATCACAGTTAGATGCTGTTGTTCCTCTTCTTTTCCTCACAGCAACCTTGATCCTGAGTTTAAAAGCTCAGAATGAATCACGTATCATACTGCAGCCTAGATGGTGGCATCTGTGAAGTCTCGTCTGGCAAATCCTTTCTGAAAAACATAATAACAATACAATTACTTGCAAACAATGTAAAACGAGTAAACAAGTTCCCAAACAATTATGTAGTGATTTGGCTAGAAATGTACACTCAGCTTGTGCTGCCATGCACCATTCGCTTCATGCTCTGTCAGCAGCACGTCAAGATAGTTACCTTTTGAAGTTACATAGCTAACTCCCTTTCTAACTTGTATTTATTGTATTGCACTATAGGTGACATTCAATGCAGCCGCAAGGGAGCACAAGCCAGTGTCTTCTTGTTCCAGTCCCAAGTCTAGATAAATGTAGAGGGTTGTGTCAGGAAGGGCATCCAACATAAAACACATGCCAAATTAAAAATGCGAATCGTGACAATGACTTCCATACAGGATTGGTCGGGGCCAATGACTTATTGTTGGTCGAAGACGAAGAAGGAGATGAGGAAGGTGTGTTCGTAGGCAGAGAGAAAAGAGGAAAGCTAAGAATGTAGGACTGACAGTAGGGACTTTGAATGTTGGGACTATGACAGGGAAGGCTAGAGAGTTGATTGACATGATGCAGAGAAGGAAGGTGGACATACCGTGTATCCAGGAAACCAGGTGGAAAGGTAGCAAGGCTAGAAGCTTAGGAGCAGGGTTCAAGTTGTTCTACCATGGGTCAGATAGGAAGAGAAACGGAGTAGGAGTTATCCTGAAAGAAGAGTTTATGAGGAATGTTCTAGAGGTGAAAAGAGTATCAGACAGGTTGATGAGCCTGAGGCTGGAAATTGGGGAAAAAGGGGTAATGTTCAGTGTTGTGAGTGGTTATGCCCCACAGATAGGATGTGAGTAAGAAGAGAAGGAGAAATTCTGGAGTGAGTTAGATGAAGTGATGCAGAGCATCCCCAGAGGTGAGAGAGTGGTGATTGGAGCAGATTTCAATCAACATGTAGGTGAAGGGAACAGAGGTGATGAGAATGTGATGGGCAGGTTTGGTCTTCAGGACAGGAATGCAGAAGGACAGATGGTGGTAGACTTTGCAAAGAGGATGGAAATGGCTGTAGTGAACACTTTCTTTCAGAAGAGGCAGGAACATAGGGTGACATAAGAGCGGAGGTAGAAGCACTCAGGTGGACTACATCTTGTGGAGACGTTGTAATCTGAAAGAGACCAGTGACTGTAAAGTAGTGGTAGGGGAGAGTGTAGCCAGACAACACAGGATGCTAGTGTGTAAAATGACTGGTGGTGAGGAAGATGAAGAGGACAAAGGCAGAGCAGAGGACGAAGTGGTGGAAGTTGAAAAAGGAAGAACGTCATGTAGTTTTCAGGGAGGAGCTGAGACAGACTGGGTGGTCAGGAAGTGCTCCCAGATGACTGGACCACTACAGGTCCCTGTGAGGTCCAGGTAGGAGGGTACTCGGTGTGTCATCTGGAAAGAGGAAAGTGGACAAGGAGACTTGGTGGTGGAACGAGGAAGTCCATGAGTGTATACTGACAAAGACGTTAGCAAAGAAGAAGTGGGACACGGAGAGGACTGAAGAGAGTAGACAGTAGTAAAGGGAGATGCAGCGTAAGGTGAAGGTAGAGGTGGCAAAGGCCAAACAAAGAGCATATGAGGATTTGTATGCTAGGTTGGACACTAAAGAGGGAGAGGTAGAGTTGTACAGGTTGGCCAGACAAAGAGACAGGAGATTGGAAGGATGTGCAGCAGGTTAGGGTGATTAAAGATAAGGATGGAAATGTATTGACAGGTGCCAGGAGTGTGATGGGAAGATGGAAGGAGTACTTTGAAGAGTTGATGAATGAGGAAAATGAAAGGGAATGAAGAGTATAAGAGGTGACTGGTGTGGAGCAGGAAGTAGCAAAGATTAGCAAGAGCGAAGTGAGGAGGACGTTGAAGAGGATGAAGACTGGAAAGGCAGTTGATCCTGATGACATACCTGTGGAGGTATGGAAGTGTCTATGAGAGGTGGCAGTAGAGTTTCTGACTAGTTTGTTTAACAAGATCTTGGAGAGTGAGAGGATGCCCGAGGAATGGAGGAGAAGTGTACTGGTGCCAATTTTCAAGAACAAGGGACATGTGCAGAGCTGTGGAAACTACAGTGGAATAAAGCTGGTGAGTCATACAATGAAGTTGTGGGAAAGAGTAGCGGAAGCTAGGCTAAGGGCAGAGGTGAGCATTTGTGAGCAGCAATATGGCTTCATGCCTAGAAAGAGTGCATCATATGCAGTATTTGCTTTGAGGATGCTGATGGAGAAGTACAGAGAAGGTCATAGGGAGTTGCATTGTGTCTTCATAGATTTAGAGAAAGCGTATGACAGGGTGCGACTGGTGTGAATGAAATTAGCCCACGTATACCTGCCTGTTAGCATTCTTGAATTGAATGTGATGCTAATAATCCTTTATTATTAATAATAGTATGCTGTTCGTTACGTCTGTTGTTGCTATGCAACCATGAGCACTATTGTCACTCCAAGCAGGTGAGAACTGCACAATCTTTATAGACCGTTTTCTCCCTTTTGAGCTTTTTTGAGTGCTTCTCCATCAACACATAGAGCTCTTGTTCCTACCTTTTACCAGGACCCAGGACCAAGACCAAGCACCAGACCTGAAGTGACATAGCTTTCTCCATAGCCACCCCCTCCCTCTGGAACTCCCTATTGACTACACCAATCTGTCCGTGTTCAAGAAGTTACTTAAAACTCACAATTTTCACTCAGACAGAGCGTATTAAAATATTGCTTTTTCCACATTTCCACATGTTTATGCTTCTTGAACAGATGTATTGATAAAGTATTGCTTTTTACTCGTGGATGTTTTATTGCACTTACCTAGTAATGAGTATAATTGCTGTCAACTTCAGTTAACTATCTGATCTGCTGATCACTGACTGTCCTCTGTGTGTGGGTGTGTGTGGGTGGAGGAGCTCAGGCATGCCGGAAGTATGGCAGCGAGATGCAGTGTCTCGTTCCCTATCAGGGAACCATGGTTACCTACGTAACCTGGTACGTTCCCTTTCAAGGGAACTTCAACGCTGCGTCAGCTTACGCTATGGGGAACGCAGTATCAACTCCGCCATGCTGAAGGGATGCCTGTCACAGTGTGAAGCCAGCAGGGCACACTTCAGGACAAGAGAGCCACAGACCACGGATTATTTAAGCGGTCTAGGCTGTAAAATCTCACAAAAGTGTGAGGCGAGGACCATCCCGCAGCATCGCATATATCGGAGAGGGGGCTTCCTGACCACCAAGCTCTGGAGGATGCCATACTCCATGTGGAGTGGGTTCTGATCGACAGAGGTGAAGGCAAACCGCGCACCTTGTAAGCCGAAACGATAGCCTCAACTATCCACCTGCTAATAGTGTGTTTGGAAGCCAGGCAGCCCTTAAGAGGGGGCCCGAAGCATACCAACAATTGGTCCGAATTGCGCCACTGGGAAGTCCTCCGGACATAAATCTCCAAGGCTCTGACCGGACAAAGCAGTTGCAGCCTCTCACCTTCCCGTTCCGCCGATTCTGAAGGAGGATGGAACGCCTGCAGGACTACCGACCGGGCCACCTCAGTGGGTACTTTAGGTACATACCCCGGCCTAGGGTTATGTACCTAAAGAATGGCTCTAACTGCGCCTGGAACGATCTCCAGATTAGCAGGAGCCACCGACAAGGACTGCAGATCTCCCACTCTCTTGAGATAAGTCATGGCTAGCAAAAATGCCATTTTTAAGGCCAGACACCTGTCTGATGCATTGTCCAGTGGCTCGAACGGTGCTGTGGTCATTCCATTCAGCACCACCGTTAGATCCCACGGAGGGACTCTGACTCGAACCGGAGGCCTCATCCTCAAGGTGCAACGAAGGAAACTGGTAACAAAGCGGTGCTTCCCAAGCGAGCAGCCATCCACCAAACTGTGGAATGCCGTAATCGCAGCCACATACACCTTAAGTGTAGCGGGGGAGAGTCCAGCCGAAAACCGGCTTTGGAGGAACTCTAGCAGTGAACTGGGTCAAGATGGCGCTCCAGGCACCATTTCATGAAAATTTTACACTTGCCCGCATACAGTTTCCTCGTGGAGGGGGCTCTAGAGTGTAGGATGGTCTCAACTACCTCGGTAGGGAGACCGGCAGCTCGGAGGTGGTCCCCCTCAGGGGCACAGTTTATTTTTCCCCGGGTGGGGATGGAATATTTCCGTAGCCTCGGCCACAGCTGTCCCAGGGGCGCTAGATAGACAAGGGAGAACCAGAGGGGGCAGTGAACGTTGTCCGGGGACGCGAACAGGTCCTCTTG
>WNGW01000065.1:23286-44913 GCA_011952105.1 Coreoperca whiteheadi
ACACACACACACACACACACACACACACTCAGACTCACTCAGACGCACACACACACACACACACACTCAGTGGACCGTAACAAAGTTTGATTCTCCATGTTAACACGAGGCTCTCATGGTTCAAACTCAGAAGTCACTTCCTATGTGACAGAATCTCAAATACATGCTGTGTATCTGACAGTATTATATGTACACAGTACATACAGTACAATGTACACAGTATTACGCATACCCACTGCATGCATGATACACAATGTATGTGACATTATCTTGTTCTGTCTATCATGTTTTTGCAGTCCTTCATTCAATGTCCACTTTATTAGGAACACCTGTACACCTGCATCCTTCAGACAGGGGGACGAGTCAGCCTACGGTAACCAGGATGTGTCGCTGTCTGAACACATCCAAAACATTTCACTTAGATTCCTCTGAAGAAAGACATAATGGATTAAATAACACAAACGATGGTTCCTACAAACTAAATCTGAAGGACAGTTTTCTTCAATAACAAAACAGAAACCAAGTTTTGTCTTCAGTCTCGTTTTCCACCATTTTTAATCTGTAATCACATCAACACCCCCTTGAAGCAAATTGTGATTTGTGATATTGGGCTATATAGATAAAACTGACTTTACTTGACTATAAACTACCGACTCTTCAGATGTTCACTGAGACTCACAGCAGAGATAGAAAAATATCATCTGGAATAATAAAAGTACAACAGCAGGATCCAGTTTTTAAAACAAGAACGGATTCATAGTGTTGATTCTGTTCAGGTCCTGCTTCAGTTAAACACTGAGGACGCTGCAGGACCAACAGAAGATAATTCACAGAGAAAACATTTTAATGGTGTATAAATCATGTTCTTTTTCCTCACCAAAGATCATCATAGTTAAAAGTGAAAAATAAAAACAAAGGGGATTTGATATTGAAATGAAAAATTGGTAACAAAATGAAACTCAAAGTCCTTAAAAGTAAAGTTTTAACTGGAAAGAGAAAAAGAAAACATCAATATGATTTGAAAATTAACCAAACTACAAAATATTAATTTATTGTTTACAATTGAACTTTTAATTTGAACATTTCCATTTATATACTTAGGGTACACACGTTCACCATTAACTAGTAGCTTAGTAGCATGCACATTAGTAGGCTCTTTATTAGTCATTATAAAGCACTTAATAATGCCTAATTCCGCATGACTATATTCTATAACTACCAGGCCATTAACTAAGAGCTTTCCCTCAATAACCTTCTAATTTGAGCTACTAGTTAATGATGAATATGTGTACACTAAAATAAAGTGTCACCATACTACCCTTTAACGCCCTTTCTATTTTCAGATTTCTATTTTATTTGATCAGATAGTCATTTCAACATGTACTCTTGTAGCAGAGTAAAATAAGGAATGGATAAATTCATATTATAATAATAAATAATATAATATTATGTTGTATATTTGTTTTGTGAAATTATCCTCCATTTTTCAGTCAGGTAGACCTATGAAAAACTGATGTTACTGTGTACTTTACTGTGAAATCTCACCACATTATAATCTAATATAGAGACTGGATCACATCTAACCTCTGCAGAGTAACAGCGAACTGCAGCAGGTTTATTCATTTTATCAGTTTTTAAACCTGTTTCAGACTTCTCTCAACCTTCATTCTTTGTTTCTTCAGATCAGAACATCATTTTGTTTTGTTCTGTTGTTTTCTTGTAACAGTTCAGTTATTCAGTTTTATGCAGCTCTGACCTCCACCAGACCTCCTGACATCATGAAGACATACGTCCTTTTTCCGTTTTTGGTCCCGAGATGATTAAAGCGGGCTGAAACTATATGAAGGTTACACACTGTAACCTTAGAACCATGGGTGGAGCTGAGAGGCTCTACAGTGTAAAACCACTCTCCAGTCTGCAGGTGAAACAGCCAATAAGAACAAAGTTAAATTCAACTGAACTTATATCAGGACAGATGAGAACGCTCCATTTAACAACAGTTTCTATTATTTTCTACTGTGTTTCTACAGTTATTCAACTGATTCAACTCATCTAGGTAACGTAGCAACCACTTTACTGAACTTCTGCTATAGTTCATTGATATCCCTGTGTCACTGCAGCTTCATTAACCCAAACAGGTTAGTTAACTATAACTGACCCATCAACTACATTAACAGTGAAGTCAGCGAGCTGAGTTAACTGTATGAATTCAGTTAACTTAGCTAGCAATGTTTAAAATTAGCTAGCTGAGCTAAAACTGTATGAAGTCCAGCACCACTTTGGTCCAGCGGGCCTCCTGAGGCCAGAATGTGTGTTTGTCAGCTGCATATCAGGGTAGCTAAAAGCAGGAAGCCAGTTAGGACGTTGCCAGTTGTGGTTTTCACTTGTCTGAAACACAACGTTCATCTGTTGCTGTGGAGACCATCCTCTATGAGTCTATGAGGTGTGATGGTGTAGTTCCAGAGTCAGCTGAACGCTGGATCTGCTCTGATTGCCTGACAACAGCCAGATGCAGGTCAGTGGGGCAGTGAAACCAACGCGCCTCAGTCAGTAAGCTGCTGGTTCCAAACTCTGAATCCTTCTGAATCCTCCTATCGTTTGGTCTGATCCAGACTGAGCCGACCCTGCTGAGTTTAGAGCTTCTGGACTCTGGAGGCCTGTAGACACTAAAACACAGACTGGACCATTAAAACCTTTACTGTGACGTATTATAAACATTATCTTAAGATATTAATGATATGAAAGACTTATATTGATAAAAAAAGACATTTACAGCTGTAGAACTAAAATATAATTATAGGAAACCCAGGTAACCCTGGGTTAAACTATGTATACCTTAAGTAAGCCCAGTATACCTGGGGAAAACCCTGTATACCTTACATAAACACTGTATACCTGAAGTAAAACCTGTATACCTTGGGTAAACGCTGTATATGTCATGATCCTGCCAGTCTTTTCTATCTCTATGTGTGTGTGTGTGTCTGTCTGGGTGTGGCTACTCCGGTTTCCCCAATCACCTGCCTCTTCCACTCTGGCTGCAACATGCCTGAATCCCATCCACAATCAGATGCTGAAGTTCTCATACCCTGGCTCATCACTCTAGTCTTCGCCAGATCATACCACGGCAAGTTCTAAGTCTTGAATTCCTTGCTTCCCGTGACTTAATCTTAGTTTAATGCGGTGTTTTCCTGTGTTCAGGTTCACGTTGCTTCAAGTAGAGCCTCCCGGTCAACCTGCCTCGCCCTCAGACCTGTCATCCCACTCTCAGCCTCGTCAAGACAGATCTCAGAATGTTTCCTCCAGGTCTGGCTTCTCCATGCCGGTCCTCCCTGCCAGCTCACTGCACCGTCTTTATCATGCTGTTATATCACGGTGAACTCCCCGGAACCCCTCTCCTTCAACTTTTACAGCAATAAAACTGTTAATTTACCTACTTACCTCTCTGTGTCTGCATTTTAGGTCCAACTCACCTGAGAAATCGTAACAGTACGATCTGGCCTAAAAGATGGCCTCTGAGGACTCAGATCACGACATCAAACATTTCCAGAAGATTCTATCCAACCAATAGCAACTTTGGAGCAACATGAGCTTCTCCTCCACTCACTCTCCAACCAGTGCTAGTATGTGGTTAATCAATTAGCTCGATTATTAACTCTAATTGCCTTGCTAACAACTCGTGAGACTCAGCCTGTGTCTGCAGCTGCTTCCAGTTCCCCACCAGCTCTCCAAACCATACCTCCAGCCCGAATGTCTCATGCAGCAGACCTGTGGCCTTTCTCTGGGAATTTGGGAAAGTGCAGGGGTTTCCTGTTTCAATTCTCCATGGTATTTCGGCAGCGACCCTTGACATTCCTCACCGATCAAACCAAGGTACATTATGTTTCAGATGGCAGGCTTTAGCTTGGGCAGAAGCACTGAACTCAAACCAACCAGTATCAACGTTAACATGCTAAGCTGTGTTTTTGACCATCCTGATCATAGGGGAAAGGCTGCATCCAGATTAATTAATCTTCTCCAGGGAGCTAGGAGTGTTGCTAAATATTCAGTTCAATTCAATTATATTTATATAGTCCAATATCACAAATCATAATTTGCCTCAAAGGGCTTTACAATCTGTACAACAAACAGTTCAACCCGCCGAGCAAGGACTGTCCACGTCTCCTTTCCTGCCAAACCATCTGTAGCACCGAGGTCCCAAATAACAGTTTCTCTTCCTTGCAAGGCGGTGAAAATGCCTGCTGCAGAAATTAAACTCCATACTCAGCATCATGCCACTATCTGCCACAACTAATCCACTTAACCTCTCCAAGCTTTGATCGATTCAGTTGCAGACAACAATTTCCTAGCGCATGATCTAGCCACCCAGATGGGCATAACAGCTGAGCCTTTGGGGACTCCCCTGATTGCCAATGCCTTGGACGGCCGGCTTTTGGGCAAAGTCACTCATCGCAGAGTGGTCATCTTCTTGGTACTGTCAGGTATCATGTTCAATTAGATTTTATTTATATAGCGCCAATTCATAACAGAAGTTATCTCATTGCACTTTTCCTATAGAGCAGGTCTAGACCATGCTCTTTATAATATTATTTATAGAAACCCAACAAGAAGTTATCCAGTTCCATCTCATATCCTCTCCTCATTCTCCGCTGGTGCTGGGTCACACCTGGTTACGGCTCCATAACCCCCATATAGACTGGGCTAAGGGGGGAATAAGGAGTTGGAGTTCATGGTGTCACACCAACTGTCTTAAATCTGCCTTGTCTCCAGCAGAGGACGCCAGAGACTCACCAGCACCCGAATCGCCAGATTTATCCGCTATACCCTGTGTGTGCCCCAGTGTCTTCTAAGCTCGACCTTTCGAATGCCTACCCCCTCGTCCACATCTGGGAGGGAGACAAATGGTAGATGCTGTTCAACACACTCCTGGGCCACTTTGAATACTTGGTCATGCCATTCGAACTCACAAATTCCCCGGCGGTCTACCATGCCTTGGTCAACAATGTCTTCCAGGATTTTCTCAACCACTTTCTTGTTTGTCTCCCTTGATGACTCCCATCGCTCATGTCTGCCAGGTGCTGCAGCATTTGTTGGAGAACAAACTTTTCGTGAAGGCCAAGAAGTGTGAGTTCCACGTCCAGTCTGTGTCTTTCCAGGGTTACATCCTGGAGTGTGGACAGGTGAGAGCAGATCCTGTCAAGATCAAGGCGGTAGCAGATTGGCCTACACCAACCACACGTAAGCAGCTACAACGCTTCTTTGACTTTGCCAACTTCTACCACTGATTGATCTGAAACTACAGCAGTGTAGTCGAGTCCCTCACCGAACTTACCTCACCCGTTCAGTTAATTTGGACACTGATGACTGAAAAGGCAATTAAGAAGATGAAAGGAACTCTTCACTACAGTTGCCCCCACTGGTGCAATCCGACCCATCAAGCCAATTCATAGTTGAGGTGGACGCCTCTGATACCAGGGTGGGAGCCTTTCTTTTCACAACAATCAGGTCTGGATCAGAGTTTCCATCCCTGTGCCATCTTCTCTTGGCATCTCTCCACTGCGGAGAGAAATTATGATGTGGGCAACCGGGAACTTCTGGCAGTCAAACTGGCTTTGGAAGAATGAGGACATTGGTTGGAGGGGATGGAGCAGTCGTTTATGGTCGTCCAGAACACAAAAGCCTTGCGTATCTCCAGACGACTAAGAGACTTAACACTCGTCAGGCCCTTGTGGTCCCTGTTTTTTGGTCAGTTCCAGTTCTCGTTAACCTACTGACGGGGCTCCAGGAATGTGAAGCCATGCAATTAGAAACATTTCTGAAAAAGCCTGTTTGCAGAATATCAAGGCAGCAGGAAGAATATTTCAAATGTTGTATAATGTCCTCCAAGTTTTTATGGTTAATAGGATCAAATTGTGTCATGATATTTGAATTGATTTTAAGTGGACACTTAAAATCAATTTTAGAATTCAAATTATTTACAAGCTCATTGACTGAGACCCAAGAGAGGGCAGGTGTGGAAGAGAACGCCTGAATAAATATTTCATTGGTGCTTTGATGTGTGAAGATGAGAGGTTATCCAGGTCATCTGACAGAGATTCAGGGTCCTGCAACAGTGGAGCAAATTTGTTTTGCAGTTGGACAGTTAGTTGTTGGGGACGTTTGTTGCTAACTCTCACTTTAGCAGCTGTCCACGGCTGTGTCCTGCTAAGAACAGGGGTTTGAAGTGGTGATCTGCCTGGATCATAATGCAGGCCAGTCAGTCGCATCACAAATCTCAGGGCACAGGGGTCTACCTATGACACAGCCGTGGACATCTGTGAAAAGGGAGAGTTGGCAATAGACCTCCCCAACAGCCAAGTGTCCAACTGAAGAAAATATTTGCTCCACTGTTGCAAGACCCTGCATCTCCATCTGATGAACAGGATAACATCTCATCTTCACACATCAGGGTAATTCAATTCAATAAAATTTTCTTTATATAGCCCAATATCACAAATCACAATTTGCCACAAAGGGCTTTACAACCTGTACAACATACGACACCCTCTGTCCTTAGACCCTCGATTCGAATAAGGCAAAACTACCCAAAAAAACCCCCACTTTTAACAGGGAAAGAAAATGGAAGAAACCTCAGTAAGAGCAACAGCAACATCCCTCTGCCAGGACGGACAGACATGCAATAGATGCCGTTTGGACAGAATATAGTCACAACAGAAGTTCATAGTAAATACAATTATAATGACAAAATGTAGGTTGTAAAACATAATTTAAATTTTTATCTTTAAAGAAGCTCATGAAGTCGTCACTACTGAGTGCTATAGGAATACATGGCTCAATGGAGCTGTGGCTCTCTGTTAGCATGGCTACAGTGCTGACAGAGGGTGTCTTATGTTGTACAGATTGTAAAGCCCTTTGAGGCATATTGTGAGTTGTGATATTGGGCTATGTAAAAAAAATATTGAATTGAATCTGACAAGGTTTCAAAAACGTCTTTACCCATTGTTGTGCCCTTTAGACCGCTAAGATCAAGCAGCTCCTCCATAATGCAAAAGTTATCGTCAACTCTCCCCAAAAAAATGAACAGGTGTGCGGTTTTTGTGGCATCTATGCTCTCATCAAATGCAATCAAGTAAAAATCAAAAGGACAAGCTTTGTCTGACACTTGATGTTTTAAGTTACCTGACTGGTCTTCGAGTCGCCGCACAACTGTGTTTCTGGACATGCTAACGTTGTTAAATTCCTGCATTTTCTCTGGGCAAATTATTTCTGCAACTTTAGTGACACAGTGTTTAACGAAGTCACCATTTGAGAAAGGTTTGCTGTGTCGGGGAATGAGTTGAGCTACCATGTAACTGGCTATTGTGGCATTTTCTTGTGTTTTGTTAGCACAGAAAAAATACCTGTTGTTGAGCTAGCAGGCTAGTTGCCATTTGCTTAACTTTCTGTTCTCACTCGGCACAAGTGTAGGACATGTAGGTCTGATGTTTGGTTTCATAGTGTCGTTGTACATTATAGTCTTTCATCACTGCCACAGTTTCATTGCAAATCAAACAGACACACTTCCCCTTAACTTTAAAGAAGAAATATGAATTTTCCCACCGTGTTTGAAATTTTCTGCATTTACTTGCTATCTTGTGTTTCTTTTCTTTGGTTCTCCCAATTTTTGGTGACCTGTAGTGGTGGGCTTTGTTGATTGCTTTTGTTTTGTGCAGAAGCTACCTTGTTCAAGACAGTAGCTCCACCTAGTGTGTAAACTAAGAAGTACAATACAGTCAAGCGCAAGTTTCATGTGTAGGCCACAATCCATTATATGTTTAAAATTTGCTGCAGGCCAATTAAAAAAGGACCATGGGTAACAGTTGGCTCGCGGGCCATAGTTTGGACACCCCTGCCTTAAGTTAATCCTTTATACCTGAAGTAAACCCACCAAAATACCTTGGCTAGACTTTTTTGCCCTGCAGTTATTCCCGTTGCCTAGCAATAAAATTAGTTGCAAACAGTGTTGCCCCACCAAAACAACCCATTTTGCCCTGCAGTAAACCATGTTTCTGTGGGACTTACCAGCTGTTGTTAGGACCAGAGGATGAAGGCCAAAGAGAAGAATAGAAACAGAAATAGAAACTAAAAGATAAAGAGAAAACGGAGTGTCAGATGAAAGTCATAGAAAGCAGATTGTTTACATACTGCTAGCTTTCACAATGTACTTGTGTTGCAATGGTGATGGAACGAGCTGCTGAATGCTGGACAGACTATTAGTTAAGTGGTGGTAGTAGTAGTTAGTAACATTACCTTCTCCTCGAGCTCTTTAATCTGTCGTTTCTGTGCTTCTATACATTCCTCGAGCTCCTTGTTCCTCTGTCAAACACATCACACATCATGTCGACTATAGAACAACATGAAACATACAACACTGTAACACATCTATCAAGTATGAATGTTTACCTGTTCTTTAAATATTTACCTGTTGTTTCAGTGTTTACCTGTTGTGTGAGTTGCAGTAGTTCCATCCTCTCCCTGAGGATCTGGGTGTCTCTCTCTCTCAGTTCGAACATCACACTTCGTTTCCATTGGTCCATTGCTCTTTTAAGCTCTTCCCTCTCTTCCTCTGTCAGTGTTTCAGACAGACGTCCTTCCTCCATTTTAAATCCCTCCATCCTGGACTCCTCCTCCTGTTGCAGCGCCTCAAACAACATGGCCTCCAGCTCTAGGATCCTCTGCATCAATGACAGACATTTTAAAATAAGAAAATATTTTATCTGATCATAAAAGTCAATATTAACTTCGCTGGAACTGCGCTTTAAAAAATAAATAGAATAATGAAATGGTGAATGTGATGCTGTTTTCAAATCCAACATACACTCTTTATACCTGGGGGAAACCCTGTATACCCGGGACAAACAAAGGATTTTCACCCAAGAGACTGGGTTTTGTGTAATGTGTGAAACCAAAAGTTAACGGTTTTAAAGTTTTCATGTAACGTAAGTGACATGGCTTCCCATTACCTAACCAAGCAGTTTCTGAAGGCGTCTCCTACAGACGCTAAAGGGTGCTTGCACAACCAAACCTCTGCAGATGATCCAGAATGCGGTGGCAAGAGTGGTCTCCAATGAGCCGCAGAGAGCGCCCGTAACCCCTCTCTTCATCAGGTCCCACTGGCTCCCTGCTGTCATCAGGTTCAGAGCGATGCTCCTGGCCTACAAGACCCCCACTTGTTCTGCCCCATCATATCTTCACTAACACAGACCTGTGTTCCTGCCAGGTCCCTGCGCTCTGCAGACCAACAGTGTCTGGTGGTACCATGGCAACAAGGAACAGAATCCCTCTGGAGCAGCTTCTCTGGATCCGTTCCACATTGGTGGAATGATCTGCCTGCTCCTACAAGATCAGCAGGTTCTGTAGCTGCCTTTAAAAAGCTCCTGAAGATGCATCTCTTCCATCAACACCTAACTGACAATCAAAAAAAAAAGAAAAAAACCCTTTCTGGCCTTAGCTTTGTATCCTGTGCTGGGCTTTAATCAGACTCGTTTTTTGATGCACTTATGCTTTTTGTTACCTTGTGGTGTTATATTGCTTCCATTGTCTTCCTCATATGTAAGTCGCTTTGGATAAAAGCCTCTGCTAAATGACTAAATGTAAATGTAAATGTACCATGTGCGTCTGTATACAACACTGAGGCGTGTGACTAAACATCGGTATATGACGCCCTGGGATGAGAATGGGTGGGTAAGGTCTCTGTTGCCTTGCAATAAACAGTGTAGCCCTGCAGTTATCTTGTTTTCCTGCAGTAAATAAATACTGAAGTTGTGGGAAATACTGAGCTGGAAACAAGTCCAGGTAAATCTAATGCCGGCAAACACTTTGGACCAAACTTAAAGCTCTGGTGATTTCCTGTACTTCCTGCTTGCTCACTGTCCTGTTTCTCCAGGTGCAATAAGATAATTCCTGACACCATTGGATCATATAAAATCCAACGGTCCAATAAAGGTCATCTGCAATATCCCATTGATAATTATGTTTGTACTGCTGTGCTTGTTAGATTGTGCTTTATTGCAAAAGCAATTTGCACATTTCACAAACAATTGTTATGAATGAATGTCATGAATGTTAATATGGTGTTTGTTTTGATGAGTGGAACGTGGTCCAGAAAGACGGCAAACTTTGAGGTGGTCTAATTAAAGGTAGCCACCTTTAAAAAGCACTTGAAAACGCATCTCTTCCGTCAACACCTGACTGACAATCACTAACTCTTCTTCCTTTCTACCTCTGCTAAAAAAAAAAGAAAAAAAAAAGAAACCCTTCCTATCGTTAGCTTTGTATACTGTGCTGGGCTTTAACCAGACTCGTTTTTTGATGCACTTGTGCTTTTTGTTACCTTGTGTTGTTATATTGCTTCCATTGTCTTCCTCAAATGTAAGTCACTTTGGATAAAAGCGTCTGCTAAATGACTAAATGTAATGTAATGTAATTTCCCATGACACCTGAAGTGTTCCTTTTAGCTCCACCTATTGGCCCGCCCTTCCTGTTAGTGGAACCATTTAAGCCACCTGTGTTCAATATGTCATGCTGTCTGCTATCAGTCTGCCTGGGACAGCTGGTCCATGCTGCTTCTTGGTGCAACCTAGGTTCCTGTCAACCTTCAAGGTGGCTAACCAGCTGCTGTTTTTGGATTGTATTATGATTTTGTATGTGTTATGGTACTGTTTAGTTTCTGTTACTGACTGGGTTTGCTCGTGATTAATTTTGGGTTTATGTTTCTTTAGTGATGCTGTGTGTCCTCCTGGTGGGTGAGGTCTCCTCACATATGCATGTGAGTATGTGCACTGGCTCATGAGTTTATTTGCTGTGTCGTCTGCTGTGTTCAGCGAGGTGAGTAAAGGGTGGCACCCCCGGACATCTCAAAAGAGTAGTCTGCTTATCTCCCCCGGGGGCCCAAATTGTACCATATTTTCTGGACCCCCAGGTGGTCTAGTTGAATCATAACTCATCTTTATCGGTTTACAACAAACACAACCTAACTCGCCTCGCCACAGTTGGTTCAGTGTATCTCTGGGCCAAGTCACAGCAGTAATTCAAAGTGTCACCTGATCTGACAGAGTGACTGATGGTAGTCTGATGCCAGCATCAGGCTGACTGTTGCTGGACTGTAAAGCATCAGCCACACAGGAGGCATCTGGAGTTGTTTTATATACATATTTGTTTGGCTTTAGTGAATCAGTGTTGAACACCTTTTTAAAACTAACACCACACACCTCTATTTCCCATAACCACTTGATTGTTGTCTCTTTTTCTGTGACCAGTTGTTTTGTTTTTGCTAATCACACTGACCTTATGAGCCTGATCCATCGACTGCTTCCTGTAGTCCAGCTCTTCGTCCAGATAACCTTTCTGTTTACAGAACAGATCCTAGAAAACAACAGAGGTCAGAGTTCACTGTGGTACCTGAAGGCTCTGCTTCTGCCACACTTACCTGGAATCAAACCCGCAACCTTCTGTTTCCCTCAACTGGCAGCGAATGAATGTGAAACAGAGAGGGGTAAGCATCCGGGCTAGGCTAATGGCTAACCCACACCAGCCAGCTATCCCCACCATCGTACTGGCTAATGTACGCTCTTTGGACAATAAACAGGACTACATCAGATTACTACGCTTTACTCAGAGGACTGTAAGAGACTGTTGTGTTTTTGTGTTCATGGAAACATGGCTTAGCAACAGCGTCCTAGACGGTACTATTCAGCTCGATCAGCTGACGTGCTATCCACCTGACACACTTCTGACAGAGCCCACCGGTGGGCTTTGTGTTTACATCAATGACGCGTGGTGCCGCAATGCTGTTGTGGTTTGCAAACACTGCTCACCTCTGGTGGAGTTTATGATTATTAAGTGCCGGCCGTTCTACCTACTGAGGGAATATACAGCTGTACTGCTCGTCCGAGCTCCAAAAACAGCAACAGGAACAATGCACTAAATGAAGTGTACCAGTACATCAGTGAGCAGCACACAGCTCACCCTGATGTTTTTCTCAACATAGCTGGGGATGTCAATCATGCAGACTTAAAGAGTGTGTTTCGAAAAATACACAAAGACAATAACTTTTTAGTCTGTGTGTTCTCCCTGTGTCTTGGTGAGACCGCCGGTGTTTCCCTCGCGTGTTTTCCTGGAACATGGATTTATGCCTTTAGCTTTTGGACTACTACCTTGTTTTTGGTGTTTTGGATTCTGCCTTTTTCTTTGGATTTTGCTGCTTGGGACATCTAATAAACCCTCCACTCTTCATCTCAAACAGTCTGCATCTGGGTCCTCCTTCTCTTCCACCCCACACGAATAACAAGTCATCACCAAAAAGAACAACACTGCCACAATTAACAAGGCGAGGGAGATGGCTTGGCAAAACATGCAGACAGACTAAATGCATAAGCCTACTTATTGTTTAATTTGTATTTGTTAATTCAGATCACTAGATACAGTAAGACTGTAGCTATATTATATCAGATGTAGTACTATGACCTATGTGTGTTTGTATGTATTTGCACGTTACATTATTTACCTCTTGTAACTGTTCCTAATGTTGCTCATGTGTTTGATCTTCTGTCCTTGGAAAGCACTTTGTGCTTATTGCTTGAAAAGTCCTCTATAAATGAAATTATTATTTATTAAAGTGTTAAAGCTGTAGCTGTAAATATGAACCACTTTAGCCACCAAACAGACAGATGCCGCTGCTGCTGGTGGGGGACCTCCACCTGAGGAGCTGGCATTGAGCTCCAACCGGGGTTGCCCAGTAATAGATGGAATGGGGTGTCTCGACTACCTTGGGGTAGTTCAAGGTATCGTCTGCTGCTGTTCCTCAACAGGTATCAGCAGGCCGATATCTGTCAGTGAGTAGAAACTATATGTCTGCTCGATGCCCAAGGCTTGGTGACCCATGTGTGAGTGGTTCCAATTCTTTCTTCTTCTGCTTCACCAAGTGCAGTGTTGTTCTGTTTGCAGGGAGGTGGTTCCAGCCTCGGGCCTGGCTGAGGAGACTGTCTGCAGTCACAGGTGCCAGAGGTCAGAGGAAGACAACATGGGAAGTGTCGGATGTGTCTGCATACTACAAATAATGTATAACCATACACCTGCTGCAGGACATGACCGGAACAACAAGGACGTCAGCAAGCAACTCTTCATATCGCTTTATCGACTACATTGTCATGTTCTTTAAGAATTTAGTGTCAATTTTCTTCCTCCTAGAGGTAATTTGGTAGCATTCTCTCCTGTTTACTTCCTGTTATGGTTTTCATTGGTTACTTAGTCATACGACACAGCCAGGTCATAGTTCATAGATTCAGACCAAGAAATGCTGTAGTTGTTGCATGTGGTCAGCTTGCAGCCAGTCACTTTATCCTTTCCTCCTTCTGTTCGTGCTTTGGAAAGCTTCGCTTGGAAGTTATATTTATGCTTACAATTATTATTAGTATAAAAGTGCCATGTAATGTATTCTGTTATTATATATATATATATATGGGTTATATTGCATTTATATTTTTAATTAAATTTACATGTGAACACTGCTAATGTCGAACTAGTCGCGGTGTTTCCTAGCCATTTGATAGTTCGTGCTGCATCTAAGCTGATTAAGTTTGTATATTATTTGAATGTGGTATTTGTACGATTTTAACTTTGTAGTTATCATTTACATAATTTGTGTCTGAAGATGTATGATTTAAATAGCATTAGTCATCGGTGCTCTTCTGTCTTATTTCAGTTTTACAAAAAAAACTACCCTTTCATGACGACAACAGTATACAACATTCAGCTTTACTCCAGCCTCTGACATTCTTCTGAAGCTTGTTAGCTATCTGTCAATTTGTGTACACACACACGCTCTTTCAAAGGATATCCGTGTAACTGGAGAATGATGTAAGTATAAGTTTAAACCCAGCAGAAAGTCGTGGTATGGACTGTAATTAATGTTTTGTCCTCACAGCTTGAACAAAATGAATGAATTAATAAATAACTTCACTGTTGGCACTTTTCTTTCTTAAATCATACAAGCTAATATTTCAAATAAAAGGTTTCACTCCAGAATAAAGGTGACTGTGAATAAAATTGTGGATTAACTGACATGTGATGCGAGTGCGAAAAGACACTTAACTGTCTTTTGGGATTCTGTTTCAGCCTGTCGGACATTCTTTGACACACAGCTAAATTAAGCTTCGTAGTTCAGCCGTATAAGTTACCTTGGTTACTAAGCAGGGAATCCTCTGAGCCACAGAAGTAGAATGGATCTCTCACTTAAATTATCAAAATAAGCCAGGATTGTCCTGTATCCAGGAGGTGATCTGACCCATCACACCGTGATCAGGTCTCAGCAGGTGTAAATAACATCTGTACAGTGTGACCACATTCTTCAGAAAAACATTCACCCCACAAGTTGAAAGGTCACCTGACTCTGCCACGTCCTGTTAACTTATGCTGCCAACCTAAAGCTACAAGTAGCGGCAGTAACTGGCAAGTCTTTCCTCACAAAAAGTGAATTCAAATGAATGACACACGTCCATGGCATTACTTCCCTTCACCTGGTATCCACCTTGGTCTCGAGCTAATGAGAATGCTTATTAAAGTTAAATTACAAGGTGTAAATGTAAAAGCCTGTGGATCAGATGTCATCTAGATACAGAGCACATGTTAACACCACGTGGAGATAAAGCCCCCAGGAGGCAACATGTGCTGCACATACATGTGCCTTACATTTTGGTTTTTACCTTCTCGCTCTCGATGTCCAACATCTTCTGCTGCAGAGCCGACTTCGTCACTTCGATGGACTCCAACCACTGACCAGACAGACAGGTAGAGAGAAACAGGTAGATGGACAAGACTGTTAGAAGGGTGGCAGGAAGTGACATCACTCATGTACCATCCTCAGCCAGGAATTTCATGTAAAGAGCAGAGCTTTTCCACCTGTGGGTTAGGACTCTCCTGGTGGACAAACAGACAAACATCCATCTTTATAAACAGAATCCCTGTGAAGTTCTGTGCAGGTTTCCTTCATCTCACGAACACAGTTTCCATCCTGAAGAGAAAATGTGGATTTTCTAATCCAAATATACGTAAATACAAGTACACAGGTGTTTGTTTGATGAGCGAAATGAGACTTATTTAAATCCTTTAAAAGTAAAAAGAAACAGCTTCAGTTTGTCACTTTCAACTAAACGTGGATACAAACTTTCTTGATCTGTATTTCACTGGTGGTTTATGTTTCTGTAGCAACAGAGGAAAAAACGATACAGAATGTCAGACGTTAGGCAGGTTATTTGAACAAAACTCATGAAATCGACTTAAATCAGAAATAGTGTCAGGGAGTCTACACAGTCACCACCGTCATTAGGTCCCAATCACCCCCCAGCACTACAAAGCTGCACTCCTCCCTTTCACTCACTGTCTGGTCTCAACCCTACCGTGTTGATCTACCTGACTCCCTGACGTGATGGTTATTTACCAGTCCCCAGACCCCCTCAGCCCTTGCCAGCGATCATCTCCTCTTCTCCTGCTCCACCCCCAACCCCGGAAAGGAGAAGGACTTCAAAGCTCAGAAGAGACTCCTCCTTCATCTATGTTGGTCTCTGGCTGTGTTCCAATAAACCTGCCATAGTATCCTCACTTACCTCCGTGTCCTCCGATGAATGAAGGAGACAAAATAAACTCATAGTTACGGTTCACTGTGTTTACATATGAGTCAAACCAATAAACATAGCCTCTAAATTCTCATTACTGAAATGATGCCGCAGAATAAATTCGTCCTGCTGCAGAAACTGCAGAGGGTCAAAGGTCAGCACAGGATGTTAAACTATTGTGAACAGGTAAACAGTGTATGTACAGGTGTGTCTGTTACCTTCTCTGCCAGTGTGAGCACCGTCCTGGCATGGATCACCACTACCTGCTCCTCATTGGACAGATTCTGTAGGAAAACATGTCAAAAACACGTCAAAAACATGATAACAAAATTTCAACATCACATTAGCAACATGTCAACAACACATGAACATATAAATGACATGTCAGCAACATGTCAAAAGCATGATGACTACATGTCAACGTCATGTCAACAGCATTGGTGCTATTATTTCGCAGCTGGTTTATTTTTTGTTTTGATCTGTCAGAGTTAGTCAAATTGGACCGTCATGTTTTTAATGTCAATAAAGAGACAGTCAACATGTCATCATGGTGTTTATATAAAGTATTTCATCAGCTGAGTCAAACATCAGTATATCAACAAACTATATAATAACTGAACAGTAGAAGGACGAGTGGAGGCACAGGTGTATTTTACTGCAGCAGGTGCTAAATCTCACAGTGGCCACAAACTGGATCATATGTGTCAGAGAAGCAGCTGTAAATGCAGTTAAGGTCCTAATAAACAGAGCTAAACTGATTCGGATGACAAAAGATAGAAGAAGATACTTCAGGTCGAAATGTATACTTTAATATAAAACACATACATGTACAAAATAAATTCAACATACACTTACGGCGTTATCTCCCAGAATGTCAAGCTTCTTCATCAATTCACTGATCACAATCTCCTGTGGAACAAAAATAATAATAAACATCATCCAGGAAAGGGAATATTGACTGTGGTGTTACGCAGGTGTTTACAGGTGTTATTCAGGTATGCTTAGGTGTACCCAGGTGTGCGCCGGTGTGCTGTTACTCACAGTGACTCCCTCGGCCTCGCAGTATATCTGTAGAGGACTGAGTTCTTCTGGGAAATGGAGTTGCTGGAAGTTAATGGCAGGTGAGCGTCGCTCCCTCTCCTGAATAGTAAACATGGTTTCCATAGAAACAGAGAGACAGCGCTTCAGTCAGTCTGATTGTTTCCGCTTTTTGTTGTTGTTTGTGTCGGTCTGACTGTTTCTACCTCGAGCTCTAAGATCCGAAACTCCAGCAGCTCGTTCTGATCTTTGACGTCCTGGATGTCGTTTTTTAGCCGCAGATCTTCACCTTCCATCTGCTTCACCTAAAGAATATTACAGACATGCAGTCAGAAGATTCATGGAAAAAATATCATATAAGGCTGTTTTTATACTTCATATTAAGAGCATTCTGAGTCTTAGTAAGCCAAGAACTGAGCCTTGAGGGACACCACAACTCAAACGAGCTGTCAAGAAAGTAGAGTTACCCAGAGTGCCCGAAAATGTTCTGTTGGAGAGGTATGAGCTTAGTAAACCGAGAGCGGAGCCCTTGATTCCTACCCAAGTCTCTAAGCGATGTAGCAGTATACTGTGATCGACAGTATCAAATCTAAAAGAACTAAAACTGTCTGCTGTCAAGAATAGGTCATTAGTAACCTTAAGAAGTGCTGTCTTGGTTCTGTGAAGTGCTCTAAAACAAACTGGAAATAGTTAAAAACACTATTATTATTCATAAAAGGTATTATTTGAGATGCGATTACTTTCTCCAGAACCTTAGATCAAAAGGACAATTTGGAGATTGTTACTTAAGGACAGGGGGTCTAAATTAGGTTTCTTTAACAATGTGTGCAAAATGGCATGCTTAGAACATTCTGGAAAAGAACCAGAAGTCAGCGAACTGTTAAAAATGTTCAAAATAAAGGGCTAACCGTAGGAAATACGTCTTTGAGCCGCTTAGTGGGGATCTAAAGCGCAGGTGGAGGAATTCATATGGGAGACTGTCCTCTGTCCTCTGTTGAAAACAGCTGCGGGAGGCAGAATTGACATGAGGAACGGAGAGAACGCAGGGGTCTGATTTATGAACCACCTGTAGCCCTGTGGTAAATAAAGTGATAAACTATAATGTATTGGTACAATGGAATACAAGGGCTTAATGTAATTTCCTTTTACACGTCAATAAGTCACTATATTAATAACAGAGTAAATGTGTATTTGCTTTCTCCTATGTGGTTGGTGACATACAAAGAGCCAATAGAAGGGATTTGATTTA
Source organism: Coreoperca whiteheadi (assembly GCA_011952105.1). Taxonomy (NCBI): domain Eukaryota; kingdom Metazoa; phylum Chordata; class Actinopteri; order Centrarchiformes; family Sinipercidae; genus Coreoperca; species Coreoperca whiteheadi. The sequence goes on from WNGW01000065.1 coordinate 41,221, forward strand.
CAACAAGGTAAGAAATATACTGGGTGACATGTTCATTTCACTAGTTATTTAGTGTAGAAACTGTTGTGATTTAGTCTCGCGTGATTTCTCGGCAGTTATTTTCATTGGTCCCTATGTGTGATGACTCAGCATTGTCAATAGTGATTGGCGGGTAGTGCGTAAGTGGACGGGGCTAGTGCGTGACCCGGGGAAGAATTAAAAACAAACGTGCAGAGAGGCTCACGAGACGGGGCGGCAGAAGAAAGCGCGGGACTCGAGAGTCCGAGCGAGAGGCTGGAGGTAGAGAACCGAAAAGAACCAGAGGAAGACAACCGGAGAGAACCGGAGGCCCGTAGGTTTATGGGAGTAAAGACTGTGTGAGGTCCGAGGCCGGAGCGGGAGACCCGAAGAGGAGCTGCGAGCAGAGGAAGCCGAGAGCCAGCCGCGACGTGCTGAAGCTAGGCTAGCGCTTCACTGCGTCACTCTGCCAACGGGACCTGTGACGCTTTGTGCTCAGCCGGTGACGTCGTGAGTAACTGTGACCATAGCCGTGTGTGTGCGCGCGCGTGTGTGTGAACACCGTGACCTTGTCAACACTATTGCGCGCTTGTTAATTACCATTGTTTGACATTTGTGTCTGATTGTATTTATATTTAGTTATCTGGGTTTGAATATTTTATTGACCAAACTACATTTAATAAACAAGGCCGTACTTACATTTGTGCCTAGTCGTTCAACTCTCTCTGGTCTGCTTATTTGTAGAAAAGGACATATTACTGGTTTTACATGTTCATCCACTAAAATGGGCGGCTGTGGCTTGGTGGCAGAGTGGTCGACCACCAATCGGAAGGTTGGCGGTTCGATCCCAGGCTTTCTCCAGCCAGCGAGGGTGCATGCGCCACGGTGCAGGCTGCCTGTTGCCGTAGCTCCGTCTCGTCGTCTTACTTTTTCTAACTTTTAGCTCTTTTTTCTTCCTAACTTGAGTAACTTGTGTGTAAGTATAAATTAAACTAGGCTCTTTAAGAAAATGAGGGTAGAAAGTATTTTAGTACTTTTTTTCGCTGTGGAACTTCTTCTCCTGCTACTCGGTCAGGGCACCGCTGCTGAACAGCTGTTTGGCTGCATTGTTTACACCAGGGAACAGCTGATCACGCTGAAGCCGAGCGGCATGGCGCCCAGGACAACCGATGTCCCCACTGAGATCTGGAGGAGGACACACCGAGGATGCAGAGGTGGAACCAAGTGGCGAGGGAAGAGAGAGGGGTGCAGACAAAAGAGACTTAAGAACAAGAGATTTAAGCCATGTCTGCCTTCTCTCGTTATGGGCAACGTGAGATCACTGGCGTATAAGATGGACGAGCTAATGACGACGTTAGCCCGGAGTCAGATGGAGTGCTGTGAGTCTAGTTTGATGTGCTTCTCAGAGACATGGCTACACCAGGATATCCCGGATCATAACGTTTCCATCGACGGCTTTCAGACTGTTCGGGCCGACAGGGATCACACCGGGAGCGGGGAGCGGAAAGGCGGCGGGCTTGCTGTGCTGGTTAACAACAGGTGGTGTAACCCTGGTCACGTTACTATCAGGCAGAGTATCTGTAGCCCGGACACTGAACTGTTAGCTGTGGGACTCCGACCATATTATCTGCCACGCAAATTCTCACATGCCATTGTTGTGGCTGTTCACACCCCCCCTCTGCTAACTCTGTATCGGCGTGCAACGCCATTCACACCGCCATAGCACAACTCCAGACTCAACACCCGAGTGCACTCATATTAATATCGGGCGACTTCAACCATGTCAGTGTTTCAACAACACTGACTAATTTTACCCAGTATGTGAGTTGTCCTACTAGAATGGAGAGGACATTGGACCTGCTGTATGCGAACGTTAAGGACGCATACAGCTCCCCTGGGTAGGTCAGACCACAACCTGGTTCACCTCAAATCCTGCTATATGCCTCTGGTTAAAAGGCAGCCTGTGACCACAAGTGTTGCAGTTAACCAGATACTACAACAAGGACAGTGAGGTGATGGTCCGAGGACGCCTATGTGACAGTGCAGGAATGTTTTGAGGTGACAAACTGGGACGCACTCTGTGAGCCTCATGGAGAGGACATCGACGGGCTCACTGAGTGCATCACGGGCTAAATTAACTTCTGTGTGGACTGCAATGTCATTTTCAGTCATTTTCTACCGCTTGTTCCCGTTCGGGGTCGCGGGTGACTGGAGCCTATCACAGTCTAAAATGGTTCATTGTTATCCTAACAATAAACCGTGGGTAACAAAGGACATCAAAGACATCCTGAATGCCAAGAGGAGGGCCTTTACAGATGGTGATAGGGAGCAGGTGAGGGCCATCCAGGCTGACCTGAAGGTGAAGATCAGAGAGGCCAAGGAGAAGTACAGGAGGAAGCTGGAGGGGAAACTCCAGCAGAACAACATGAGAGAGGTCTGGAGCGGCATGAAGAGCATCGCTGGCTTCAGAGCGACTGGCAGCAGAGGAGCTGAAGGCAGCTTGGACAGGGCCAACGAACTTAATCTGTTCTTTAACAGATTCGACACACCGGCTCCTACTCATCCACCCTCCAACTCAGCTGCTGCCCCCCCTCAGACCCCTGTGAGTCAACTGCTCCCCCATGGTCCTGGGAGAGTCCTGCTCCCCCCTCAACTGGCTCTCATGCTAACAGCCCTCTTCACATTGACATTGATGCCCCCCCTCCCCCGCCTGTAACCTCTGCTCTGCCTGATTGCTGACCAGGTGAGAGGACAGCTGATGAAACTCCACTCAAACAAGGCTGCTGGCCCCGATGGGGTTAGCCCCGGGGTGCTAAAAGCCTGTGCCCCCCAGCTATGTGGAGTTCTTCAACCTGAGCCTGAGTCTTCAAAGGGTTCCTGTTCTGTTGAAGACAAGAAAACGCCGCGTCCCAGTGGCTCCAAGGACTACAGACCGGTGGCACTGACCTCCCACATAATGAAGACCCTGGAGAGACTGGTGCTGGAACAGCTGCGGCCCATGGTCAGACCCCTCCTGGACCCCCTTCAGGTCGCCTACCAGCCCCGGCTGGGAGTTGAGGAAGCCATCATCTTCCTGCTGAACCGCATTCACACCCACCTGGACAAGCCGGCAAGCACACAGTGAGGATCATGTTTTTTGATTTCTGCCTTCAACAGCATCCGGCCAGCCCTGCTGGGTGAGAAGCTGGCAGCGATGCAGGTGGATGTCCCCCTCGTGTCCTGGATTGTTGACTACCTGTCTGGCTGAGCAACACTGGGGCCCCACAGGGGACTGTCCTCTCTCCCTTCCTCTTCACCATCTACACCACAGACTTCAGCCAGCACAGAGTCCTGCCACCTGCAGAAGGTTTCTGAGGACTCTGCTGTGGTGGGATGTATCAGTGGTGGTGATGAGACTGAGTACAGGGCTGCGGTGGGTAACTTTGTCTCATGGTGCGAGCAGAACCATCTGCAGCTCAGTGCCACAAAGTCCAAGGAGCTGGTTGTAGACCTACGCAGGGCCGAGGCACCAGTGACTCCGGTTTCCATCCAGGGGGTCAGCGTGGACATCGTTGAGGATTACAAGTATCTGGGAGTACACATAGACAATAAACTGGACTGGGCTAAGAACACTCAAGCTCTGTACAGGAAGGGCCAGAGCGCCTCTATTTTCTGAGGAGACTGAGGTCCTTCAACATCTGCCGGACAATGCTGAGG
>WNGW01000065.1:52091-62687 GCA_011952105.1 Coreoperca whiteheadi
TTGAGCTGTTGGTGCCTTGCTCAGAGGGTTGGGTCACCTTGATCTCCTTTTCAGCGTCATAGTTTCCTCCGCTCGTCTCCGTCAGCAGAGCATATGCTCGCTGCAGTGCCTGATACTCCTGAGTTAGCTGACGGTAACGAAGCTCCGCCTCCTCACGCACACACACCTGGAACACACAAACCAGTCAGACCAGCAACAGAACCATTTGCAGCTCACACTTTGTCATTCAGAGCACAACGACCTGAAGCAAAAGGTGGCATCACAATATGTATCACTGCTGTCTTTGAAGTATCTTTTATTTATTTTTATTTAATGTTATTTCATTATTGCATGGATTGTATTGCCTCATAGTCATTGTCACAGTAAATGAATCAGAAATGTTACAATGTACTTTAATAGACTTTTTTTTGTTGATAGAGTAAATAGAATAGTGCACACAATGAAACTAAAGTAATTCCAACACAAAACTGTACATATTCACTATACTTCAATCAGCTATATCAGCGAGCTATAGATATACGACAGTGCTGGTTAACCCTGACTTCTGCTTGTGGCCACAAATTTCTCATCCACATCACACCTTCTGTCCTCTCCTGTAATACCCGAACCATCTTGACAATCTTCTGCATGTCCAGACACCCAGCATTCATTGTGTCCAAGAGAGACATCTGATCATGTGGCTGGTGGTCATAAAATTTACACCTCCATGAGGAACAGAGTTCCTCTGTGGGGTTGAGGGATGTTGAATAAGATGGAAGGAAAAGTGAAACCATCCTGAGAGGGGCGTAAACGCTCTGTGACTACAAGAGATGGTGAAACGCAACTCCTAGGAGCCATCCATCCATCCAGCCATCCATCTTCTTCCGCTCATCCGGGGCCAGGTAGCGGGGGCAGCAGTCTAAGCAGAGACGCTCAGACTTCCCTCTCCCTAGACACTTCCTCCAGCTCTTCCGGGGGAATACCGAGGCGTTCCCAGGCCAGCCGAGAGACCCAGTCCATCCCGGTTGGACATGCCCGGAACACTTCCCCAGAGAGGCGTCCAGGAGGCACCCGGGACAGATGCTTGAGCAACCTCTGCTGACTCCTCTTGATGTGGAGGAGCAGCAGCTCTACTCTGAGTTCCTCCCGAGTGACCGAGCTCCTCACCCTAACTCTAAGGGAGCGCCCAGCTGCCCTGTGGAAAACTCATTTCGGTCGCCTGTATCCAGTATCTTGTGAGAGTAGGAACGTAGATCAACTAGTAAATAGAGAGCTTCGCTTTGCATCTCAGCGCTTTCTTCATCACAACAAAACGGTTATTGGATCACATCACTGTGGAGGATACACCGATCCGCCTGTCGATCTCCCGTTCCATCCTTACCTCACTCGTGAACAAGAGCTCTCCACCAACCTGAAGGGACAAGCCACCTTTTTCTGGCTGAGAACCATGGCCTTGCCGGAGTCCAACACACACCGGGAACAAGTCTGACTTGCAATGCAAACCAAACTCCTGCTCTGGTTGTATAGGGACAGGAAAGCCCTTAGTAGAGGGCCTCAGACCCCATACTCCCAGAGCATGTGGACTGGTTGGGCAAACTCCCATGAACCCTCCAGCAACCTGGAGAGGGTATGGAGATGGTGTCCTGGTGCCACGTGCACTGATGTGACTAGCACAGAAGTCCAATAACAGAACACCACTCGGGTTCAGGTCGGGGGGGGGGTTTCTCCCAATCACAACCCTCCAGATGTCACTGTCGCTGCCCACGTGAGTGTTGAAGTCCCCCAGTAGAACGACGGAGTCCCTGGTCGGAGTACTTTCTAGCACCCCTCTGAGAGACGCAAAGAAGGTCGGATACTCTACACTGCCATTTGGCCCGTAAGCACAAATAACCGTGAGAGAACTATCCTCCACCCAGAGGCGCAGGGAAACGACCTTCTAGTTCACTAGGGTAAAATTCCAACACATGGCTGCTGAGATGGGGGGCTATGAGCAAGCCCACACCAGCCTTTCACTGCGGGCAACTCCAGAGAGTCTGTAGGAGCCATTTCAATTGTAATGTAAAGGTTTGGCCAGTGGGTGGCACCAGGGTGCTGGTATGTCACGTTATTCAGATTTTTATCTAGGGCAAGGGTAGATACAGGTGGTGCCAGAGGAAAAAGCCAACTAGTTTTTTACTGCTTGCAAAGGCGCTGCTGCCAATGTGGCTGTGTTGTTTGAATGTGTCTTGGAAAGTTGTTTATGGAGACAGGACATTGTACTGATTATCGATGTTTGCCATTTGTTGAAGACCCTATTTCAAGAACAATAAATCTTGTTCCTTATGAGAAGAAAGCACAAGTTGGACTCTTGTTGATGTGTTTCTAGGTCCAACAAAAACGGCCACTCTAACAGTAAGACTAGTGCGTCAATCTCTTTAACCCTCTGTGTGGCCCACCGCTGCTTTAAGCAAAGGACTCAGCGGTTACAGCCACATTGTCCCATACAATTACAAAATGTTCAGGATTCTGCCTCACCTGCCCCCTTTCTTCACTTGGCATAAGTCTGTCATAGAGGTCATGAACGAATGCAAACAAGTGTCCTAATTAGGGGTACATGCATTTTTATTATTATTATATTCGTATTTCTTTGTAGTTGTAGATGTAGCAGAATGTCGTAACCTTCAGTCTAATTTACAGTAATTTTGTGTTATGTTAGATTTTAAATGTAAATGTATTGTGTTAATTGTGTAAATGTGTTTTGAAAATAGTATTTAAGTGTGTAAAATGGAGTCTAAATACCCAGAGGTTTGGTGGTGGTTGTGTGAGAAAATAGTTGAATTTTGAAAGATATGGTCATTGAATGCATTTTGTGACAACCAATGAAATTTGATCCACAATTCAGTCACATTGACTTCTGTTGACCGTGAAGAGTTTAGAAAAGTGAACTCTGTATTGATGATGCTGCAGTGAGCGAAGACTTCCTGTTCAGTGAATAAAACTCTGTTCTCACATCTCTCTCCTCCCGTTATGACAAGCTGAGAGGAGCTATATAGTCTGGATGGTGGGTGGCTGTGGCTTGGAGGCAGAGCGGTCGCCTGCCAATCGGACGGTCGGCGGCTCGATCCCCCAGCCATGTGTCGAAGTCAGCAATATACTGAATCCCAAAAATGCTCCTGAAGCTGCGCCTTCAGTTTGTGAATGTTCTCATATGTAAGTCGCTTTGGATAAAAGTGTCTGCTAAATGACTAAATGTAAATGTAAAAGGATACCATCGTCCGCTTCCAGAACTCTGTGTGTGTGTGTGTGTACCTCCTCTGGTTCAGTATCTGGAGTTCTGTCGGTGTGAAACGACAAAGACGATCCATCAGAGTCCACCGATGTTTCTTCATCATAACCATAAAACGTCTCTACGACCTGCATGCGCACACACACACAAACACACGTGCACTGCGTTGGTTTATCAGTAGTGTTTTATGTAATTCAGTCCTCAAACCAGAAGGTGGTGTAATAACATTAGGATGTCCACCATGTTCCTCCATCACAGACAGACAGACAGACAGACAGCAACTCGTTCTCAGTAAGTTCAGACTCATGAGTGAACAAGTGAACGTAGAACGTTTGTAACTGAGACAGACGAGTTCTTACTGACTTCAGCAGCATAGTACCTAATGTACATAATGAGTATAATCTCAAATCAAAGGGCCGCTTTCAGAAAATCACAAAAACACGGTCCTTGAGTGTTTGGTGTCCTTCCCCTGCCCTGCGTGTGTTCGTCCCCAGTCTGTCACCCCAACCTGTTTGTGTGTGTGTTTCTCTGTGAGCGAGGCAGTCTGGGTCCGCACCTGCAGCTCATTGGCCAGCTCCCGCTGGCAGAATCTCTGCACACCTGTCTTCACGTCAATCAACACCTAACTGACAATCACTAACATCTTCCTTTCTACTTCCTCTCCTCAGCTTTGTATACTGTGCTGGGCTTTAATCAGACTCGTTTTTTGATGCACTTATGCTTTTTGTTACCTTGTGTTGTTATAATTGCTTCCATTGTCTTCCTCAGATGTAAGTCGCTTTGGATAAAAGCGTCTGCTAGATGACTACATGTAAATGTAATCGAGCTCCTGCAGTATGTAACTCCGGCTCTGCTGTCCACTCATCGCTAGATCGTTCTACCGCCTATGTGGTACAACCTCCAGCCGTTTCATGGGAATTTCCTTGCTTATCTTTAAGATCAGTACTAATTACTTGCCTCTTGTGCACAGACCCAGATCATCCTTCACCTTGCCTGCCATCTACCCAGCAACCTCAACAACCCACCAACTCATCACCGGCCTGCCTCGCTCCACTCCTGTCGTCCACCTCGGCCGACCGTGCTTCGGTTCACCTTGCCTCTCCTCGGTCTCCCCCGACCTCGTCTTCAGACGGCCGCCTCGTCAGCCTTCCTGCCTCAGCCTCAGCTGGTAACGCAAGGGAGCGGATTGCCTCCGAGTCTCGCCTCGGGCACCTGGACTAACAAACTCTGTTTTGCCTATGACCATTAAACGCACTGTTTGCCAATCTCTCTCTGTCTTCCCGTCCTGCATTTGAGTCCAGAATTGAGTAAACATAAGCTTTGTCAAAGCCTTCAACTGTGTTGACTATAAAATTCAGTCAACAGATTCACCTGTTACCGTCACTCTAATGTCATAGCAGTAGCAGTAGTAACCCTAACCCTAGTAGCAGTAGTAGTAATGTGTTGGATGTTTTAGCAGAACGTGTGAAAAGACAATATAATAGTTTTAAAAAAACAAGAAAACGGATTTAAAAACCCATGTCCAGTCTCACCCTGCAGGCTCTGAAGGTCCGTTTCCTCCTCACTGATTCCTGTCGTCGGTATCTCAGTAACATGTCTCTCTCCTGGAGGACACACAGACAGCAACATGATCAATCATTAGGAGTGGTGTTTGTGTCCATCTGATGAATGGAAGTCTAATGTTCACTCGGTTTTGGTCTCCATCAACTCCTGAGAGAAATATCTGGCTCTTTATCTGATAAATGCTCCACTGTGTTCACTGTTTAAACTGTGTCTTTAAGAAAACATGACGTTTTTAATCACATGACTGCTCATTAGGCTTGGGCGGTAATACGGAAATAAGGTATACTGCGGGATCTAAAAATAGCAACGGTATTAGTTTCAATACCATCATACCGTCATAAAAAAAACAATGCACTTATAAAGGAGACAAGGATTAAATAAAATGTATTTAATGTCTGAAAATGTGTATGCGCGGTTGTCATCACGTGACAGGGAAAGATGGCGAGTCGCGCACCGAGTGGCCTGGTCTCGAAAAAGAACACAAGTTTTGCTGCAGTTTGCCAGTATTTGGGGTTTCGACCGAACAAGAAGGGAGAGGCAATTTGGAAATTGTGCAACATAAAGGTGATCGCGAGCGATGGAAATACCTCGTACCTAAGGTTGCATATACGAAACCACCATCCACTAACTGATGCGAGGATGGACCCGAGTTCACTCAGTGCAACAGTTTCAACGCCTCCAGATACAGGACCAACAACATCTACGTCCATTGCCAGTACGCAGCCGACGATAATGGGGGCCTTCGGGAAAACAACAAAGTACAAAAGGGACAGTGTCCGTTGGAAAACCTGTACTGGTGCAGTGACAAAATACTTGTCGAAGGAAATGGTGTTGTAGTTCTACCTGTTTTCCCTTCTCGCCATTTTCCCCTTTCCCTGGTGTGTGTGTGTGTGTGTGTGTGTGAGGGGTATTCAGATCTTCAGATTACCTCAGTGGTAACTTTTCGGCCAACTAAGCAGCAAATCTGAACAGATAAGTATCTACACGGATTATGTGCATTGTGAGCAAGTGTCCTTTGTGTCCAGGACTCCACAGCGCGTCTGTTTATCTGCCTGCTAACGAGCTACGATCACCACACCACGCTTCCCTCCGGTGCATCGCCGCTCCCTTCACCCAAGCCCACAGTCCTCCTCATTCTCCTGCCCCGCCCTGCTTCACGGAGCTCCTCCTCCAGCCCCCAGTGTTAATAAAGACTGTTTATTCAATTCCCATCCACCTCTCCTGAGTCTTGCATTCCGGGTCCACCTAATTCCCTGCAGTCGCCTAACACATGGTCTCTTTCCACACAGTGGAAAAATAGTCCTTTAAGGACATGGTCCTAGATACCCAGTATAAGCTTCTGACAGAAACGTTTCTCACAAACAGCCATCCCACATTTATATAGTAAAGTTAGAGACAATGTTCAAGTGCTGCTGTCAGCGGCAGACAGTTATTCCTTAACAACTGACATGTGGTCGTCAGTTAACATGACACCATATATGTCCCTGACTGTCCACACTATTACACCTGACTGGAAACTTGAAACCAAATGCCTCCAAACTACGTATTTTCCTGAGAGTCATATGGCGGACAATCTTGCTGCTGCGCTCAGAGCTGAATTTCAGGAATGGGAACTTGACAAGAAAAAACTTTCTGCCATGACCACTGACAACGCTGCCAACGTTTTTGCCACAATCAGGTCCCTGCATTGGCCGTGGCTTAACTGCTTCGGTCACAATCTGAACTTGGCTGTCACAAATGCATTGCATGACCGAGCGCACCCTCGGACTGTGCTGTAATATTGTCGGGGCCTTTTCACACAGCTGGCGTAACGTACTCAACAAGAAGCAAGTGGACTTGGGACTCCCAAAACATAGTCTCATAACGGTAAGCATAAAACGTGCAGAGAGTTCCTCAGGGGCAGTGGCTCAAATGTAAAAAAAAAAAATATATATATATATATATGCTTTGCATCACATAAATAAATTATATTTAAAAGTAGACTATATTAAAATAGAAACCATATTTTAAATTGTAATTTTTTTTCTGTATTTTTCATCAAATAAATGCAGGCTTGATGTACATAAGGGTCTTGGGTCAAATTTGACCAAATGGAATTATATGCATTAATGGACTTGTTTATTTATAATGCAACCGCAGGGCCAGTGTCTTCTTGTGCCAGTCCCAAGTCTGGATAAATGCAGAGGGTTGTGGGAGGAAGGGCATCCGACATAAAACACATGCCAAATTGAAAATGCGAATCGTCAGAGGGACCCAGGTGGAACGGTGAGGTTACAGGGAGCAGAGGTGAAGAAGGTGCAGGACTTTAAGTACTTAGGGTCAACGGTTCAGAGCAATGGAGACTGTGGAAAAGAGGTGAAGAGGCGAGTGCAAGCAGGTTGGAACGGGTGGAGAAAAGTGTCAGGTGTGTTGTGTGATAAAAGAGTATCAGCAAGAATGAAAGGAAAGGTGTTCAAGACGGTGGTGAGACCAGCGATGTTGTACAGCTTAGAGACAGTGGCACTGAAGAAAAGACAAGAGGCAGAGCTGGAGGTGGCAGAGCTTAAGATGTTGAGGTTCTCTTTGGGAGTGACGAGGATGGACAGGATCAGGAACGAGAACATCAGAGGGACAGCTCATGTTAGATGTTTCGGAGATAAAGCCAGAGAGGCCAGATTGAGGTGGTTTGGACACGTTCAGAGGAGAGACTGTGAATATATTGTTAGAAGGATGCTGAGGTTGGAGCTGCCAGGCAGGAGGTCTAGAGGAAGACCAAAGAGGAGATTTATGGATGTAGTGAGAGAGGACATGAAGTTAATTGGTGTGAGTGAAGAGGATGCAGAGGACAGGGTTAGATGGAGGCACATGATTCGCTGTGGCGACCACTGAAAGGGAACAGCCGAAAGGAAAAGAAGAAGAATGGACTTGTTTATTTATGCATTCATTCATTCATTTATTTATGCCTATTAGTTCATTCATTCGTTTATTCATCATTAATCCATCCATCCATCGGCAGGACTGTGCAACTCGCTGGAGCTCCAAACTGGCAATGGTGGAGCGCATCCTCGAGCAGGCCCATGCGATCAGACACGTCCTGTTTGATTTCTGAAGGAGCAGCCTGTCCCTGACCTGGCAGGACATGGACGTCTTGAAAGCTGTTCATGAAGCACTGAAACCAGTTGGTGAATTCACTGATATTTTATCAGGAGAAAATTATGTGACCAGTTCCTGTAACCTCCCCATACTACAGCTCTACAGGGACAATGTGTTCGTCAGAAAATGACCTCCAGCTAACAAAGTCAATGTAAACTGCAATTCTGACAAAGCTGGAGGCCAAGTATGAATCCGATTCAGTGCGCAAAATAATGCGAAAATGCACTTTCCTCGACCCTCCTTACCGTGGAGGATATGAGACGGACAACAAAACATTGGCTGAGACCAAGGCTGAATTACAGGCTGAGATTGTGAGCTTAGAGGCAGCCGGTCCAGTGGTCATCAGAGTGGAAGAGGAAGAGGCGCAACCCAAACCCTCACGAAAAAAGATGACTCTGGGAAGTATGCTGCAAAAAAAAGCCAATGCAATGGCAGGTCCCGTCGACATCAGCACCGTAGAGGACCGACTCTGTGCCACAGGCATACCATCGGAGCAGGTTTTCAGCACCGCAGGTGAAGTTGTTGGTCCACAACGTGCCCTTTTAAAGCCAGAAAAAGTAAACATGCTGGTTTTTCTAGTGAAAAATCTTGACTAGATTTGATGCCACTTGCCATTTGTTCCTATTCGCACTGTGTTTTTTTTATTTTATTTAATTGATTCAGGTATTTTTATTAGGTTTTCGTTAAAAACAATATTGGAAACGAGGAGTTTTTATTTAGGCCTATTGCTTTGCAATCATTTTTATAATATGGATGTTTATGTTAATTCAGCTCTTGTTGACTGTTGTGGGTCTATTTGAACTTTTTTATAAGCTGCTCTTTGTTATTAAAAGTTGTTCGGGAGGTGTGATTTAATTTAATTGATTTATGTGTTCCTCTGAAACTGTTCTGGATGTTTATGTTAATTTATTCTGTTTGACTGTTGTATTTGGACTTTTTTATAAACTGCTATTTGTTGCTAATAAAAGTTGTTAATATTGTTGTGCATGTTATTTTGTTATTGTTTCAGTGTTAGTGTTTGGTATTCGGTTTCTGAATGATTTAGGCACAAGGCAACAGTTTGGTGACGCTGGCTGAGCCTTACGTCATCATTTTTTTATTAATCACAGTAATACCGTATACCGAGGTAAAATAGGGAGGAGGTTTGACGGTATCAAAATTTGGATACCGCCCAAGCCTACTGCTCATGCATCATCACCTACATCAAACACAGTAACAGTTGTAGTAGTACTGACAGTAGTAGAAGTAGTGCTTCTCAGTACTTACTATTACATTCTTGACATAACCAGCTGTCTCAAGAGCCTGAAAGCACAAACAGTTGTATTTCAGTTTTTACTCAAATGTAGCAGTAATATTTGTACCTTGGACAGGTTGACGATGATGTGTTATTGTAGTAGTAGCAGTATTAACAGTAGTTGTGTTAGAACCTGATACTGGGCATTAATTATGTGTAGTAGTAGTAGTAGTAATAGTAGTAGTATTTGTACCTTTAACAGGCTGTTGATGATGTGTAAGTAAGTAAAGCTTTATTTCTAACACACAATTACAAACTGGTTCACACACGCAAGAAAAATATAAATTAATAAACAAATATATGAAGATATTAACCACAGCACAAACCCAAACTATAACAAACCAAAACATAAGACAGGAATGGAGAAGTGAAATGAGGAACGAGGAGATCAGAAATGTAACTATAAATAAGGTCATGCAGAGCCTTATATGTAATCAGCAGGATCTTATAGTTTAGTCCATGTGTAGTAGTAGTAGTAGTAGTACCTGTGACAGGTCATCAGTGATGTGTTCTTATAGTAGTTGAAGTAGTAGTATTTGTACCTTGAATAGGTCTTCGATGTGTTGTTGTAGAAGTATTTGTCAATGATGTTGTTGTTGTAGTAGCTGTATTAACAGTAGTAGTAGTAGTAGTACCTTGGACAGGTTGTTGATGACATGCAATAACTGCAGTATTAACAGTAGTAGTAGTAGTAGTAGTACTACCTTGGACAGGTTGTCGATGACGTGTAATAACAGCAGTAAAAACAGTAGTAGTAGTAGTAGTAGTAGTAGTAGTAGTACCTTGGACAGGTCATCGATGATGTGTTGTTGCTCCAGAACTTGTAACCGTAGAAACTCCATCTCTCTCTCATCCTGGCTGTAACCATGGTAACTGGTGGAGTGGCTGCGGTCCAGGTCGTTTAAAGAACTTGGTCTCCTCTGTGGATGACAAAAAACACTGCTGTTACCGTGGTAATTGATGATTCACGTACTGTACGGCAGTGACCAACTTAAACTCAGGAAGCTTTCTGGCTACATAGAATTGTGGCTTTTCTGGTTGTATTTCTGAATAGTTCAAATGCAACATTATCAAAGAGCACTTCCCATCATCCATTAACACAAGTGGAGTCCCGCTGTATGTTTGATTTATAGTTGAATAGTTGAGCGCCAGATTTCACCTCCACAACACTGGACCCGTGTTGGATATGATTAGTGTGCTGATTTATATTTATTAACTGACTGCTGTGATACAGAGCAACGCTGAGCTGCACATAGATTCATAGTGCAAGAGTTATATCAGGTAACCTATTATTTCTCTGGGTTACTGAACAGGAGATGAGCGTCGTGTGATCACTGTGTTCACGTTCATTCATTCCTACAGA
>WNGW01000065.1:62712-79286 GCA_011952105.1 Coreoperca whiteheadi
ACCAAAGAGGAGATTTATGGATGCAGTGAGAGAGGACATGAAGTTAATTGGTGTGAGTGAAGAGGACGCAGAGGACAGGGTTAGATGGAGGCGCATGATTCGCTGTGGCGACCCCTGAAAGGGAACAGCCGAAAGGAAAAGAAGACTGAGTTTTCTTAAATGAGTGTAACAGCACCCCTCTGGTTTGTAACTGCTGGTAAATATCAATCAGTCTATGTGGTCAATGACGGTACTGCACCCTGAGTGAAGGCTACTGGAGAGTAAACCTTTGGTGTGAACGTTCACTATTAATCTTCTTCAGCTGTATTGAACACTTGAGCCAATGAGATAGTTTAAAGGATGTATCTTTAAACCTGACTTAAAGTGAGTTTAAAACAATAAATCACATGAATTCCTCCAGAGACAACAGTTACTTCTACTCTAAGCTAGGCTAGTTAGCTTGTAGCATAGCTATCTGGTGTTACTTTTTTCTCAATCTTTTTTCCTCCATTATGATTTAACATAATAATAATACCAAACTTTATTTATATAGCACCTTAAAAAACAATGTGTTTTACAAAGGAAAAATGAATTAAGACAAATCTGCACCACCATTAAATAAAGATCTAGCAAATAAAAGTAAAGTGAATAAATATAATAAAATAAGTCATAGTTATAATCCATCAACCTGCCACACACTGCAGATGATATGTGTACCATTGATATTCATCCATGTTCGTTTGATTGTTTCACTCTGGAATGAATTGATATACTGTTTTATTGTTTCTTTTGTAAAATATAGATTTTTTTTGGTTTATTTTATTCTCTAGTATTCTTTCATCTTTTGTACTATTTGTTAGTTGCTTTCTGGAGCTAGGCACAAATTAACTTTTCTGTACAACTTGTACTGTGTATGATTGTGACAAACAAGTGTGATTCGATTTATAGAATAAACTAACCTAACCCCTTAAAAAGATGATTTTTAAGAAGTGATTTCAAGCTATGATTTATTTATGTGATGTGACAAAGTCAATCACTAAGATGTTGAAGCATCAAATTACACTTTAAAAGTACAGGATAAATAGGAAAAACGGGGGTGAATTAGCTTAAGTTAAAGCTATCTCACAAGCTAGCCTGAGTTCCGTCACTGCAGTTTGGCTTTAACACGCTGTTGTTCTTATTTTTCCCAAAACATTACAGTTCTCTGGCATCATTTTTATATGGTGAGGTAAAATTTCACCAAGTCAGATTCATGTCTTGGGACAGAGTAGGCTCCACTGCGAATCTACATTCAATTTAGTTCAGTTTTATTTAGCGCCAATTCATATCAGAACTTTTCCTATAGAGCAGGTCTAGAACATAGTCTTTATAATATTCATTCATATACATTACCTTTTGTTTCTTAAACCATTGTCCATCTTTAAACATAAGCTGAGATAACTGTTTGGTTTCAAATGGTCCCAGTCTGGAACTTTTCAAACTGGTTGGACTGGGACAGAAACAGCTCTCGGACTGTGTTTGTCAGTTTGTTGTCCAGGTACAGGAGTACAGGATGAGGGGTTACCATAGTTACCATCTCCAGGTTCTCCTGGGTGACGAAGCGAAGCTTGTTGTCAAGGCGACGCAGCGTGAGAGCCAGCTCCTCATTTTTCCTGCTCAGACGTTTGTTTTTGTCCAGAAGGGGAAGAAACTGACTCTCCGTCTCTCTCAGACGCTTCAGCTACAGGAGGTAAATAAAATACAGAAGATATAGAAAATGCACAAATAAAAAAATTCCATAAAATATAAAGGATATAGAAAGTACAGTGTGTGCACATGTGCATCTTTGTGAGAACTGGCTTGAGTTTTAGAGCTTGGGAGGAAGGGGATTTCTGCATTGTGAGGACATTTTGGCCAGTCTTCACTTTGGGCTTGACCTACAAAGGACTGTCTGAAGGTTCAGTCTTGGTTTTAAGGTTCAGGCGAGAATTAGGTTTAGGTTAGGGGCTAGGGGATGCATGAGGTCAATGAGGGTCCTCCCAATTATAGAAAAGCAAATGTGTGTATGTATTATGTGTGAGTTACCAGCTCGTTGCGTTCCTCAGACAGAAGAGCGTTTCGATCCTCCAGCTTCCTAATGACGGCACTGAGCTCAGCGATTTTTAACTGAAACCTCCGAGTGTCGCGGTCCTCCTGAGACTACACACAGAAACACACACACACACATACAGAAACACGCACAAACACACAGAAACACACACGCACACGCACAGCAACACACACACACACACACACAGCAACACACACATACACATACATACAGAAACACACACAGAAACACACACACACAGAAACACACAGAAACACACACACAGAGCAGAGAGGTGGAGACAGTAAACCAGGTGGAGTGAATGAACAATCTGCTTCGCGTAGAAATAATTCTAAATAAAGTTTGTTAGCACTCATCAAAACCAGCGTTACAAAGTGCTTTACACACAGTGTTGGGGAGTAACGGAACGTTAAGTGTTCAGCATACAAATTCTGAGTAACTGTATTACGTTACAGTTACAATTTAAATAGTTATTTAGGTATTTAGAATACAGTTATTTTGCTGAAATCAATGGATTACATGACGGTACTTTTCTGTTTCACAAGTTTATTCACTTTCTAAATAAATGCCGTCGATGCAGAAATAAGCCATACCTTTTTCATTTGCAATTTTTTGGTCTACATTTATACATTACTACCAGTACTATATTAGCACTATAAAGCCGATCTCTGGGGACCCCAAAGGTGTGCTAGGATCGTCCTGACTCCCCCCTTAGTGGCCTGCCTGTTTAGTAAGCAGGATTTGATGGCTGCATTCCTACACTTATAAAATGCAACTCAATGTGGAAGTAATCCAAGTATTCGGAATACGTTACTCAGATGGAGTAACGTAACAGAATACGTTACAAAATACATTTATGGGCATGTAGTCTGTATTCTGTTACTAATGTACATTTTGAAAGTATCCTTTCCAACACTGTTTAACCGTGAAACACAACAATACAATAAAAGTATATAAATATAAAATAAGTAACGTATGAATAAACAGGCAGGCATCCGGAATAATGGATGATTAAAAGCCATAAATAAAACATCAAGGATAAAATGTAAAGGTGGATTCAAACTTAAAAGAGAGCAGTGCAACACTTAAGTACAGCGTCAAGAATAAAGTAACTCAATAGTTAAGAATTATAATAAAGCTAAAACTTCAAAGACAAAGATTTTAGAAGGCCTTTTGATAGAAATAAGTCTTCAAAAGTGATTTAAAAAAAGATTCTGATGTAGCAGGAAGGTCGTTCCACAGTCGAGGAGCAGTCGGCGCCCTTTAGTCTTTAAGTGTGAGGCGGGAACCGGCAGCCGGAGGATGTCAGGCTGATATCAGGCGGACAGCAGTTCAGATAGACTTTTCTGGGCTTTAAAAGTAATAAGTAAAATCTTAATATCAATCCTAAAATAATAGGCAGCCAGTGTAAGGTCATTATAATTGGAGTAATGTGATTTATACCCGTTAAATGACCATTACCATAGTCACACTGTGAGGAGATCAAAGCATTAATGATAGTTTGAGTGTCAATATTTCCCAGATGCTAGTAGCATGACTCTGTGAGCTTGTTAGAGTCAGCAGGAGCACTCCCCGGCTGCTGACATTTGGCTTAACATTATCTGGTTGGGGACCAACAGAGGACTGGACATTAGGATGCTCCTCATGTCAAAAACTGAAGGAGAGAAGTCAACTACGACTCCCAGGGTGCATTTCACTAACAAACAGCCAATCACAGAGCTTCACATGCTGTCCGCGAGCAGAAGCTGCACTTTGTAGAAACCTGATCAAACATTCACACATCTGACTGTCTTCTTCTCCACAGCAACAGCAGCTGAGGCTCATGGGTATTGTAGTACTTAAAGACAGAAACAAAGTGTAAATAACTCAAAGTGGCAGTCAGAACATAAACCTGTATGATGGTTCAACGCCCAGGGGAGTCCTGAGTTTCTATTTTCAGTAACATTCAGTCGTCCCATTAAAGAAACATGTAAAATACAGAATGAGGACACATTCACAGGTGCATAAACACCTGTGAGGTCCCAGCTGTGTTTTCGATGGTTATTACATAGTAAAATACTCTAGAGAGAACTTTCAAAAGTCGTTTTTTCAGACTGTTTTCTGTGAAGGTTTGGAGGTTTTGCTTCAGTACTTGTGGATTTAATGTAGATGAGGTTTTGGAGTCTAAACAATGACATTAATTCATTTGGCACTTTGGTCCAAAGTGATGTGCAAATGAGATCCAATCCAGCCACAGTAGATTTACATTTATATTTACATTTAATCATTTAGCAGACGCTTTTATCCAAAGCGACTTACATATGAGAACATCTCAACAGTAGATGAAGGAGAGGCCTTCGAGACTAAGAGCCACAACACCGTTGTACACCTTATAACTTATATTTACACCTGCTTTGCTCACCTTATTGCATACACTATACACTATATGCATGAACAAGCATACTTTTTACTGTTGTGTTAATGCTTCTGTTTGACATTGTTTTGCACTTTTCTTTGTACCGAGTGGTTTGTTCGTAT
This sequence comes from Coreoperca whiteheadi, assembly GCA_011952105.1. Lineage (NCBI taxonomy): Eukaryota > Metazoa > Chordata > Actinopteri > Centrarchiformes > Sinipercidae > Coreoperca > Coreoperca whiteheadi. The sequence goes on from WNGW01000065.1 coordinate 67,298, forward strand.
TCTGCTGCTGTGACGTGAATTTTCCCTCCCGGGGATGAATACAGTTTTCTATCTCTCTAAGTACTCTCATAGGTCGTCAAGTGATTTTTGAAGACAGAGAGAGATTCTGCAGACCGAATCGAGTAACTGAAAGATTGACAGTGAGCTCGCAGATTGCAAGCGGCATCTAGTTGTGGCGCTTCCAGGGAAACCTCCTGCACTGCCAGAAGCCGTGGTAGCGGCCGTGCGTTAGTGGCACCTGCAGTGGCCATCTTTCAGGAAGCTGTCAACTTGAAAAATATGAAATTAAAGTTCAGGGAAGCCGTTATCGACAAGTAAAGTTAGAAGTTTCATCCTGCAGGACGTTTTTCATTGGACCACTTCACTGAATGAATTGAACACAAACAGCTGGTCACATGACCTTATTCTGACTTGATGGGTGGTGAGGACCAGTGAGCAGTGGGTTGTGGGATTCTGAATGTTTGGATGGTTCTGTCCTTGTCGAGTTGTGACCATGTGTTTGATGATGTCGTGATGACTCTAAAGGAGGTGGAGCCTGAAGTGGGATGTCATGGGAAACTCAAAGGTCAAAGTTCATTAACATGTTGCAGTAATGCTGTGTTCCAGACAACTCGGACCTCGATAACGTACGACCTCCTACTAGGAACAGTACGATGGAACGCCACTCAAAGTCGGAGTTCCAACTTGTGAACTCGGAGCAAATTCATATACCCGACTTCATGAAGAAGCAGCTGTCTGACGTCACACAACAATAGCAGCACCGTGGAAGCGCATGTTTCAGTCACTAGGGGAGGGTAGGATGTGTTTGTAGACTACAGTATTGTATAGGCTAGTGAATGGAATATTAAGATATGTTTCGGAGTATAAAAGTGAAAATAATATGATGATTGTTCACGTTGTTTTGTTTATATATGCCGGGAGGCTGCACTGCTGACACTTGAATCTGTGTACACATACCAAAGAAACACAGTATGTCACAGTCGGCCATGTTAGTCATGGTTTTGGGTTTGTGTTTATTTCCTGTTTTATTTTGGAATGTTCTGCCTCCCTCGTGTGTCTGATAGTTTTGCTTCCTGTCCTTGATTGCCTTGGTTGTTTTCACCTGTGTCTCGTTGTCTCTCCTCTCTGTGTGTTTATTTGTTCGTTGTCGGCTCGTCGTCGTGTCGAGCTCTCTGCCCAGAGGGGTGGACTGCGAAGCAAGCGCGACACAGCCAGGCTTTCTTTGTGTGCGCTGGCTCGACAAACCCTAAAGCCCCAGTCAGAGATGATGGGTATCACGACAAGGGTAATCAGCTTAGTTAGTTTGTTAACCCAGGCTTTCTTCTTGAGGATCAGTGTGATGCGTTTGAGCATCATTTGACTCTTCTTCCGCACAACATGGAGTGGCCCTGTTTGCTAGAAATTACATTTATATGCAACTAATTATCAACAGTAAATACGTTTTGAGGGAAACATAATTGCTGCCTGAATTATCGGGTGCCGCTTACTTTTCTTTAAATTTGATTTCATTAATTGATTTGATAGGGACGATGCAAATTAACATTGTTGCAATACAGAGCATGACACTGAAGAACTGGCATATAGAAACTGTCCGAATATATTTATTTTACCACTCTGTGCACTCTGAGTTAATACTACTACTCTGGTTTTCTGTTCTGGGATTTGTTCAGGGTATCTTGTGGACCTAAGTTATTTTAGAATTAGGATTTTCCTGCTCCCTGCCTGGACTTGTTTTTCTTTTGTTTTGGACTGCTCACCCGGTTTCTCATCTCTGCCTGACTGTAACATGAGTAAGCCTTTTGTTAATAAATTATTAAACTAAACCCGCTCTGCCAGCGTGGTCTGCGTTTGGGTCCTCTTCCCGTTTATCTCCTGCTTGACACTAATCTTCTGTTTTTTGTTCATGTGTGACGTCGTGCACCTGGAACGCTTGGAGGTCGGAAGTTGCAAAATCTCAATTGGGAAATTCCGACCTCCGGCATTGTCAGTAATGCAGCATTAAACTGTGACAAGAAGTGAATTTATTTCATGCAGTTTGAGCAGGAAGAGGCGGGGCTTACAATGTGAGGAGGCGTGTTAGGGGTGGGGTTAGGGGCTTGGCCAGGGTGGTTTAGCCCCGCCCTCTGTGCGTCTCTCAGGGCTGCGATTTGCTGCTCGGCAGCCTGAGTCTGCAGCTGGAGGCGGTGGGCATGTCCAGCCTGCAGCCCCAGGGCTTTATCCAATACACTGACAGCTCTGTCCTTCAGCTTTATCTCATCCATCTGCACACAGACAGGTAGACAGACAGGTTAGAGACAGACAGGGAGTCAGGACAGGGTTAGTCACACAGACAGGTAAGGGGTGGGGTTAGCAGATTCACTTTTATTTTTTGAGATGAAAAGTTTCCTGAATGTAAAATCAAACAGGTGAACATGAACCTGCAGCTCAGGTGAGTCATTCTGTTGCCGTCTGTCTGTACTTCATCAAGTCTCGCTATCTCATATATTTTAATGTTTAATTTTCAAAGTCAGTTGGTCCGCTGTTTTACCAATTAAAGAATCTCCAGGTGAGCCACTGTCTATCTGGGTGACATAGCCATCAGGTCAGTAAACAACCATCTCTGTACCTGTAACAGCTGGAATAATTGATAAAGATTGTAACCCTGGTTCTCTGATACTCCGAGTGGAGAGGTCTTTACACAGTGAGTGACACCTGCAATCTGTTGCGGCTGTGTGTTATGAATGTAGAGCTGGAGTTACTCGATAACACAACAAAGTTTAGTGCAGGTGTAAGTAATTCCTTACTAACTGCTAGCACGACAGAACATTTACCAAGATCAGAGCGGGAAAAGGTACCAGATAGAGGTCGTAACAGAGGTCGTAACAGCTCAGACATGTTGGATCGGATCCAAAACCAGCGGAGGTAAACAGACCAGAAACCAAGGTGCATGAATTCATTTTCAAAAAAGAGTGGCTGAGTTCAAAGTAGAACCGAGCACAGCCTGACCTGACCTGCATAGACCCGAGGATAATTAGACCAAATCCAAAAGTGATCGACCCGAACAGAGTGGCAACACCAACACCTCCAGCAGCATGCTTTCAGTTTCTTCGATCATTTAACAAGCGACTGTGGTGGAAACAAGCAGCCATTTAAGAAAAATGTCCCCAGAACAAATGTAGTCACAGAAGACAATTCTAAAAATAATTAGCTTATATGATTCAGAGACTAATTAATAGAAATATTTTATGTTGAGCTAAATCCTAGAAATGGGTCTTAAAGAACCGCAATTCCCAGAATGCAGCAGCCAACTGGCTGCTTATCACCTCATGAGTCATCTTCACTGATGGAGAGCACCTGTGAAAGACATGGAGGTGCTCAGTCATTCAGGGGAAGAAACTTTAGAGGGAAGACACTCCGAGTTCACCTGGAGGTTCAGTCCAAAGACGCCAATGGTCGGTGAAATGTTTAATTTAGTGGTGTTTTGAAATCAAGTATGTTTAACTGCTGTGTAGGTTCGTTAAGGAATACAATGCAGCATCGACTTCACTGATTTTAAAATATTTCATTTTGAATTTGGGCAAAAGTAAATGTTTAAATTTCATTAGAGTATTTAATTAAAATGTTTAGCTGAAATGGTCATTTTTGTCAGGTTTACAACCTGCAAAGCCAAAAGAAATAGAATTAAAAGTGACTGAGTTGGAAATTTGAGTTGTCCTAGTGTCCTTTGGATGTTGGATGCAAGTTACCTGAATGATGCACTAATGAATCGTCTGTGTGTAGTTACAATAGAGAGAGTTCAGCTGATCAAAGTGCAGATGCAGTTAGGTTACTGTACAATCAAACCTAAACTTACTGTTTCAACAGACTGCTGGTGTTCAGGAGTACATTCCAAAAACCAAGTCATCTGTCTGTTTGACTTCAGTCAAAGCTTCTCTTTTAAAATGACATGTAACTGTTGAACCATACATTACTACTTGAACAATTTTTTTCTATTTTCCCAAACAAATTCAGTTAAACTGAAGTGAAGTGACACACTGTTGAGTATGTTCTGTCTGTAGGGCTGTTTGTGTTGTACCAGTCTGTGTTTGACTCCCAATGTCCTTTCTTTGTATTGTACCAGTCTGTGTAGCTCAGGCAGTCTTTGTTTTCGCAATCATTCATGTTAATAATAATGTATTCATTCATCAGTCCATCAGTGGACCAGTTTGTAGAAAATCCAGTTTTGTCATGTTTATTTGCCAACTTATTTTTTGTTTAGTTGCATAAGGTTTGGATCACAACGTTCTTCCACTAATGATCGACTGTCGTCATTACCAAATCAACAACATACAGTATATATGAATTGTTTTGTGGCTAAAATTCTTCATTCATCCATCCATTTTCTGCATGGCCGGGTCGCGGTGGCAGCAGGCTAAACAATGTAGTCCAGACGTCCTTCTCCCCAGCAATCGCTACAATTCTGTGTAGCAATTTAAAGTAAAATGCTCAAATATGGGAGTTAGTTGTTTCATTTCATTTTTTCTGTGTACATAAATTCAAGGCGTAGGGATGTCAAACATGATACATGTATTTTTTTTTTTTCCTTTTTACACCAACTGTAATTTTTGGCATAAGGTCTAGAAACCATTAGTTTCAAAGTATCTTATCTTACCACTTCTAAATATAGCACCAATTTTACCAGGTAATCTAGCCATGGCCCTGAAATTAGCTTTATGTATTTACAGCTGTGAATCATTTGATGTGCACAGAGCATTTTTGGTTGAATGATTAATTCTGCTAGATGGCTGAGATACCGTTTTCCAAGTTAAATAGCACTACAAATGGCATTTTTCCAGAGTCACAGTAGCGGAGAGTTGTGCAAACCGTTATCTCCGCTGTTATTGGATTGTTTTGATTTGTTGGTTAGCTGATTGGATGTTTATTAGCTTGACTGCCATCTAAATATGCTTTTAAAAGTTTGTTTGTGTTGTATTTTTTCAAAATGCTGAAAAGTGAGGTGTTATATCTACAGCGGCGGACAGACTGATACCCCTTTTCCACCGAGGCAGAGCTGGTGCTGGTTCGGAGCCAGAGCCAAGTTTCTAATCAGTTCTTTCTGTTTCCACAGCCGAAAGCACCAGCTCCGAGCCAGGAAAAGTGGTTCTTCAGTAGCACCAACTCGTTGCTGGGCTAGAAGTAAGCACTGCTTACTGAGGCGGCTGGGGCGGGGTTACCGTGACCAACAAGACGAATGGTTTTCACTTTTGCTTCCTACACCAACGCTTAATACATTTTTATTTAACGGCAATGTGATCGTTTATCAGCAGAGTTGATGCTAGGAGGGTAGCAACATGCCGATGCTAAAGTTGACATGTTATTGTTAAAAATAAATGTTATGTACGTTCCGTTACTCTCGCTCGTAATCTCCGTCTGCACAAACTACGGCGAACATAAATAGCATCGCAACGTCCGATTGTTGACGGTGTTTGTGTTCGGCCCTGCCGCGCTAGTGTTACCGGGAAAGATGTGACGTATACAGTCACGTGAGACCTGGCTCTATGCTGGCTCTGTAGGCAGTGGAAACACAAATGGGTTCTTAGAAGGCTCGTCATTTGAACCAACTCCATACTGGCTCTAGCACTGGCTCTGAACCAGCACCTGGTTCATTTTGGTGGAAAAGGGGTATGAGAGCACGTCAGTTTGTCTATTACATTTAAGCCCCATTCAGACATGATTAACATTACAGGGGGAGGTGGGGAATTAAATCTTCAGTGTGATTCTTGGTAATTTAAAGCATTTGTTACTGCCTTGGCCACAACCTCTGGATTTCCTTGTTTTTTTCCTGTCTATCTTTCTGTGTGGTGGGCATGGCAAACTCATGAAGCAGAACAACGTAGTGTTTTTTTCTTTTGTAGTTAAAGTAGGCTTGGTTCTCCAGGACTACAAACACATCAACAGGGTGAATGGTCACAAGTGTGTTAACAGTCGTGTGCGTGACGGTGACTCGTACCAGACGGCGGATCTCCCTCTCGCAGTCTCTCTTGGTCCTGTTCAGCTCCTCCTGGTGTTGGTGATGAGCTGATCGCAGTTCAGCTGCTCGGGCCTGGCAGGCCTGCTGAGCAGATGTCAGCGCCTCCTCCGTGTTCCTCTTTGCTCCTCTCAGCTCTTGAACCTCCTGCTGAAGGCGACAACGTTCTGCCTCCCAGCTCCTCCTTGTCTCTTCCACCTCCACCAGCAGGGCGCTCCTCACCTGAGGAACAAGAGGATAAAGTCTTAAACATTCCTTCACATCTGAGAAGGAGGAGTTAAATTATCCTTCATGGCTGGAAAAAAGACGAGAAGTTAAATTATCCTTTAAAACTCTCGAGAATCACCCCCTTAAAACTATAGTGCGGGACTTTTACAAATAAAATCTGGTGTCTGTGGCAACATTCCTGTGCTGGTACGCTGGTAATAATGCGTTTTACACCAACCAGGAATGATGTGGTTTGCCAAAAAGCAGGGAGCAACCCAGAGCCATGTAGAAAGCTCTGCGAGTGTTTATTATTATGATTGTATAGTTTGTGTTAATACCTTGGCAACGTCAGTGTATACAGTCATGCCAATGAAGCCACTTAAATTGAAATTTAGTTGACGCAGCTCTCTCACTCTACATGGCTCTGGAACAACCGTAGGGACTGAGCAGGCTATACCTTCTAGAAGTAAAACCTAAGAAGTGTTCAGAGGAAGGATTACCGTCAAAACAAGAAAGCAATCGACCGTGAGGACAAACATGGATAACCATTGGTGTAGCTTTAGCTTTTCCTTGATGGAGAGTGCTGAGAGAAGGGACTGAGGGCAGGCACCAATGTCACGTTACTGCTCTTGGACAGGTTGGTAAAATATTTGAAATAGGCTGTGTAGCTATTACATTTACTCTACCTAAATAATGGATATTTTCTTGGAACTGTGGAAATATATTTGTATTTCTGAACACGAGCTAGGGGTGAGCTCACAGTAGGCATACATCATCGACAGTGTTTGTGTAATTACTCTCACTGCCATTCTGCACTCCGGTTTTAATGTGGTGTGATCTTCGTTGTTGTGGGTAACAGCTCCTGGTAAGGTCACCCAAGGCAAATTGGTCCCAGGTGAGGCATCACACCAACAGCATCACATTCAGAAGAAAGCCACCTCTCCTCAATAAGATAGGCCGAGGAGTGGAGCTTGCCAGTGGGTGCTTGGTGGCCAGGCCTCACTCGTGGGGCCCAATTGAGCCCAATCTGAAGAAATTACATGGGGCCCACCACTCGCATTGCTGGACATGAAGTCTGTTGCCAATCAAGCAGCTGGCATGGCTGAGTACCTTGGTGTGCTGATTCCAGGCTACAATAACTGGTTCTAGGGATGTTGAACATCACCTCTCTGGTTTGGAAGAAGCTAGTTCTTTAACGACTAGATATAGTTGAGCTCACCTCTACACAAAGCACCACCTCTGGAACCAAACTCCTGGTTAGGGGCTGGACTCTTCTTTTCCAGAGTAACCCAGGGTGAAAGGCTGGGATGCTTGAGAGGGCACTGCCTGGAGACTCTATAGTTCTGCTGAGGGTCTTCAATGCTTACATGGGCAGCCAGAGTGATGTAATTACACTCATTTGTGAGTCACTGATTATCCATAGCAAACACCATATTCGAGCATAAAGTGATTCATAAGTGCACCTGGTACCAGAACACCTGAGGTCAGAGATCGATAACTGACTTTATGGCTGTATCATCAGATCTGTGGCCCTATGTTGTATGCAGGGATAGTGGATTATGATCATGTCCCCCTGGGGTATCTTGTGGGAGTATGGGACCAGGACTGTTACTACGAGTCATTCAGTGCTGGTATAACTGGAGTGAAAGCTGTGTCTGTTTCTCATTAAGAAGTCAAACATATTCTCAGTGGGTGTTGGTTTCACAGAGTCTGAAGCTGTAGGTTTGGAGAGTGTCAGTATGGTGACCTCAGGATTGTATCGCTGCTCTTTGCAGATGACGTGGTTCTGTTGGTTTTATCACTATGACCTCCAGTGAGCCACAGGATCTATGTTTCAGTCCTCAACTGTGGTCCTGGTCTCTGCGTAGTGACTGAAAGAATGAGATGGTGGATGCAAGCAGCTAAAATTAGTTTCTTTGGCAGAGTGTCTGGACACTGTCTTAGTGAAAGGGTGAGGAGCTCAGAGGAGAACCACTGCTCCTTTGTGTTGAAAGGAGTCAGCTGAGTTGAGCTCCACTTCCCTGTGGAGGAGGAAACCCCGGGGCTGACAAGGACACACTTGAGGGATGACATATCCCATCAGGCCTGGGAACACATCGTGACCCTCCAGGAAGATCGAGGGGATGAGGCTACTGGAATGAATGTAGGAGCTACTTTACTTAACCTGCTGCCACCACAATCTGGCCCTGGATAATTGGCAGAAGAAAACTGATCTGAAGAAAGACAGGAGGAAGAGTTTTATTATCCTCTCCCCTGAGAATGGAGACAGAGAGGAGCAGAGGTAGTTAGAAAGATAGGTAGATATGCAGACAGAAAAGTGTGAATCTGGTGGATCACCTTGTCCGTGGATCCGTCCCTCAGCGTTAGCACCAGTCCGTTCAGACGCTGAATCTCTCCGTCTTTTATCTTGATGACTCTCATTAACTCCATCTCATGTTGCCGTAGTAACGTCTCCCTTGTAACAGCCAGCTCCTTCTGCCTCTCCTCATGGAGTTTGGTCTTCAGCTCCGTAACGGCGACTGTCGACCGATGATGCTCCGCCTTCAGTTCCTGACTCTTTTCTCTCTCCAGACGACTGACCTGAGGACAGACAGTAATATGAGTACTACAACATCAATAGTAGTTTTGCATTAGTAGTGGTAGTATTACAGTATAAGTGTTAGTAATCGCAGTAGTACTCAGGTTTTTGTAGTCAATACCTTGTTTTTTTCCTGTTGTAGCTCTATCTGGATGTCTGTCAGTTTGGCTCTCAGCTCCTCATTGGCTGCTTGAAGAGTTGCCATTGCGTCAGGTCGCTCCCCCTTCCCCCGCCCCCCTGCTCCTCGCTTTGACATCACCACCACCCGCAGGCTCCGCACATACGATGAGCTGTCTGTCAGTCTGAAGTTTGGTTACATCTGGACCTATCACACACACACACACACACACGTTTGTTTCTCTATCCCCGTGGGGAACTCTCATTGAAACAGTGCATTTCCCAGCCCCTAACCATCACAACTAAATGCCTACACCTAACCTTAACCTAATTGTAACATTTAACCTAAAACCAAGTCTTAACTCAAAAACCAGTCTCTACCCATGGGGACCTCAGTGTTTGTCCCCACAGTGACACAAGTCCCCATGGATCTGTGTGCATTCAGAGTCCCCATCAGGATATAAGAACATAAAACACACACCATGAACACACACTTCAGTCATTGTGTTTTCACCTACCACATGGACCAATCACAGTGTTTCCTGAAACTTTTTCTCATTTCTATTTGGTGGACATTCATGCTCCAAGTTTTGAAACTACAATTCCCATAATGTTGGAATAGGAAGCATAATGTTGCCATGGAGTCAGCGAGTTAGCTGTGGGTCACAACTTCAGCCCCTATATTTGTTTACATTTTGTCAAATTGTCCCCATTAAAATGAGCCGAATTAACTGTTAGCAGTGCCTGTTTGCTGTTGTTACCCATGGATGTACAGACAACTATCACTGGATTCCTGTGATATTGAAAAAAACCTAAAAACACAATGATTCACAGGCAAGATCTGAAGCAGCTTTTTTCTATGATTTCTCATTAGATTGAAGATCGATGGACATCAGCAATAATGATATCCTCAGGAAGTGTAAGTCACACTGGCCTCACAGTCTGGAAAGGTCTGGTTTGGCCTAAATAACAAAGTGGAAAAAAATCTTGACTGCATCATGCATTTGCAACCAAACTTGGGAAATGTGTGCACATGGAAATTTAACAATTCTGTAAAATGTGATGGCATTTTACCCAGAGGTGTCACTTTATTGATAATATGACTTAAAATGCCTATAATTCTGGGGTAATTACACTGATTTCCTTCAAACCTCGTGCAATCCAGCCTTATTCAACATGATAATAGACAATAATATGATTTGCATATTCTCCAAAAATCAGGATTGTAAGGTTGCATTGCTATGTGAAAGAACGCATTTTCCTTAAGTCCAATGCTTAAACTCAGTGGGTGGGTCAACCTAGAGAGCTCCTGCAAAAACCTGTTACAGCAAAAAAGAACTGAACAAATGCAACATTCAGCAAGGCGATGTGGTAGCCAGTGAAATACATGCAAGCATACATTCCTGGTAGATTACCTGGTAGTGTAACACGAACATTATATTTCTACTGTTTAGCGAACAATTATTGTAACGAAAGATAAAATAATTGCTGCTGTGATAACAGTGGGTTCTGCCGCATGATGGGTTTCACTTTGTGTAGATTTTTATTTCGCGTAAAGCACTGTACTGTCACCTCATTCTGACTGAAAAGTTGTTAAATTGTCTTGGTACTCTCTTCCCATTGGCTGGCAGCAATTATACTGAATTTCCTTCAGGAAACACATGATTTCATATTGTTATTGTAATATAAAGTACTACCAGTATAAAATAATGATACAAGAAGTACTATTGTAGATTCAACACTCCTGTAGTATCAGACACACAAGAACAGACAGTAGTGGAAAACATAGCAGAAGTAGTACCAAGATAACTAGTGTCAGCATACGTTGTAGTAGGAGAAGTAGTACCAGTTTCAGTATTATCAGTATCACCAGTATCAGTAATAGTAGTAGTAATAGTGGTATAGTATAAGTAGTAGTAACAATAGAAGTAGCAGTACTAGATGTGTCCGTACCAGTACCAATAGTAGTACCAGTAATAGCACCGGTAACAGTAGTAGTATCAGTAGAACTTGTAGTACACACACACTGGCAGTTCAGGCCTATGTGGACACACACATGAAAAGATTTAGATCACTCACCGTCCAATAGGATGCCCCGGACACCGCATTGCTGTGTGTGTGTGTGTGTGTGTGTGCGCGTGTCAGTAGCCTCTTATCCTGAACATCCTAACCAGCTAGCTTCACTGCAGCTCAGTGTGTGTGTGTGTGTGTGCTGCCAGCATCAGCCTCCCTCTGTCTGTCTGTCTTTCTCGCTCTCTCTCTCTCTCTTTCTCTCTCTCTTTCTCTCTCTCTGTTTCTCTCTCTGTGTTCTCTCTCTGTTCTATTAGCAGTTAACAGTTAGCTCTGTCAGTGTGTGTTTGTGTGTCGATGCTGTTAGCATCTCTGCAGCCTCTGCAGGCGTCATCGTCCTCCTCCCAGAATGCTTCAGTGTGACACAGAGCTGAACTATCAGAGCTATGTCTCCCCCTGCTGGATGCTTACCATAATCAACATCATCTCACCATCACATTGCATCTCTTTGCTAAAGATTCACACATTGATCCACAAACATTAAACAATAATCAGGTTCTGATCCTGATTTATTAAACATTCTAGACATTTGGTCAGTCATTTCAAACACATATCTATTTATTTTTATTATTCTATGACTTTTTCAATTTAGATACAGATTGCATTTCTGGGACCCAATTTATTTCAAAATAAAAAATCACTCCCAACTGTCCAAAACCTCTCAGACTGATGCACCTTTGGTCAGGAGCTGTTTTAGCGTCAGATCTGGGGCTCAGTATGCCTCTCTTACCCCTTTTACACCGAGGCGGAGCTGGTGCTAGTTCGGAGCCAGAGCCAAGTTTCAAATTGGTTCTTCGTGTTTTCACAGCCGAAGCACCAGCTCAGAGTCAGAAGAAGTGGTTCTTAAGTAGCACCAACTCGTTGCTGGTCTAGAAGTAAGAACCGCTTACTGCGGCGGCTGGGGGCGGGGTTACCGTGACCGACAAGACGAACAGTTTTCACTTCTGCTTCAAAATGTGGAAGGTGGACATACTGTGTGTCCAGGAGACCAGGTGGAAAGGTAGCAAGGCTAGAAGCTTAGGAGCAGGGTT